>OMLB01034513.1:16148-34369 GCA_900302555.1 Myripristis jacobus | reverse complement strand
AAAGTGCCACTAAAAAAAAAAAAAAAAAAAAAAAATCTGGGTTAAACTCAGTCTTCCATAACTCCCTTTCTCTCAACTCATGGTTAAAAACAATTAAAAAAAAAAGAAAGAAGAGAACTTGCCTAGATTACAAGATCTTCAGCAGATTGATGATAAGACAAAACTCGTAGCTGTTTCACTGGTAATGACTTGACAATTGACTTTGTTGACTTATTCAATGTTTGTTGGCGCATTTAGATGCAAATGAGCTTTTTTTTATTTCAATGAGCTCTAACAGCTTTAATGCATAATATCTGGCGCTGTCGCTGGAAAATCGCTGGAAGTTGCACTAAGTCTTTCATAAAATGAGTGAGTCACAACTGTTGAAGGGGCCACACATAGCTTTTTCAGAATTAATGTTTTCTCTCCTGTCTGAAGCTATTAGACCATAAAAGTACATTGCATTTCAGTTTGGGCGGGAAGGCGGGAAATCTACTTTGGGTGACATGCACTTGACAGATCTGTGGTGACCGTTCAAGGTAACAACAGAGTTTGGACTTGGGGGCAAAAACCCGCTAACCTCAGTAACGTCCTATCCAAAAGAGCATAGATCGTCCAAAGTGACAAAGGAGTTTCCATGGTGGAGGTAACTTCTGCAGAGTCATGGCTGAATGTGTGCAGTTTTGTTCTCTCTCTCTCTCTCTCTCTCTCTCTCTCTCAAGCTTGTGTCCAGCTTGTTGCTGAACTAAAGGACGAGGTTGTCTCCTCCTAATTAGCACACATCTAAAAGTTAAATGAGAGTCCCAGGTGGCTGGGAGTTGATGTGTGTGTTTGTGTGTCTGGTGTGTGTGTGTCTGTTTGTGGACAGCGTCTGAACTCTCCTGCTCTCAAATTCATACACACAGATGGCAGAAAGCCTACAGATGCAGTCATAACCCCCCTCTCCCCAGAAAGAGAGAGAGGGAGAGATTTGGAAGGAGCACATATACATATTTTTGGAGTCAACAGATGTCATTGCCAAGTAGCGTGTCCTGATCTTGAAGGTGAAAAAGTCCCAGGGTTGTATTTGTTCAGCAGTGCATTCACACAAATTTAACAAGTGGGACGGAAAGGGAAGCAAAACATTGATTTTTTTAAATACTTATGTTTCCCCCCAAAGAGAGATGTCTGTCAGAATAACAGAAACGCTTTGCTGGTGATGGTCCTGTATGGCTGAGCTGTGCAAAGCATGCGGCAGACACCAAAAAGGTTAAGGATTTGTTGTCTATCCACACAAAAAGAACAGCTTTGGTATCAACGTTACAAAATATTAGAACCCCCTTCGCCCAATATGTATCAAACCTGAAGCCTTAAAAATCCTTCTTTAACGTACTGTACTTCCTTTCTTTTTCCTTGATGATTCAGGACGACACTCTGAACCGAAGGTGTTCAGCGGTTCAGAATATACGCTGTTCAAATCTCAAGCTAATGACATATGTCTTTTGTGTGTGTCTCTGTAGCAACACCACAGAGGCTGGTGGGACATATATCAAGAAATGTTGCAAAGGCTTCTGCATCGACATCCTGAAGAAGATAGCCAAGTATGTCAAGTTCACCTACGACCTTTACCTGGTAACCAACGGCAAACACGGCAAAAAGATCAACAACGTCTGGAACGGGATGGTGGGAGAGGTGAGGAAGTGTCCCCCTTCTGTGGGTGTGTGTGAATGATTGTGAACAAGTTTATCCGCAGTATCAGGCATGCTTTATTAAAGCAGTAAGTCAAAGGCAACTGCACTTATTGTTTGTCCTGAAGAAGTTTGGCCTCTCATCTCACCAGTTCTAATGAGTGGTGGGAGTCCCAGGCATTTTAACCTTTGATGGTTGTTCACACCTTGATTTCCCATGAGGGTCACTTAGATCAAGGTGACATCAAGGTTTGAACGACACTCGAAGGTTTCAGTGCTCCCCACTTGACATTAGAACTAATTAACTAAAAAGTGAAGTTGCCTTACGCTTAGGCCATGTTCACACTAAGCTGGATCAATTTGAAAATGCATGTTTTTTGTTTTTCCACTCATGAAATCGGAGCTTTCCAGAAATGGTCTCCAAAGTGTGTAAATCTGTAATCTTGGCGTGTCCATTTGGATTGGGAAACTGGAGCTTTCTGAAAACTATGGCACTTGTGAATGCATACCAGTGTTTATTCATTTACAATTAACCAGAGGTGTAGAGTAACTAAGTACATAGGTACTGTGGGCCAACTTTTATGTTTTAGGAATTTCTACTTTACTTGAATTTGTACTGATTACTTGTACTTGTACTTCATTTAACATTTTAAAAATCAAAGTAGGTATAACCTACATTTAGGTTGAGCTGGCTGTTATGGTTTGTTCTATATTTTTTCTGTCTCTTGTTGACGCTCGTCATGTAGGCGTATAACCACAGCCTTACCGCTAACTTCATGTAGGAGAAACTGGTGACACTTACTTACCTGCCTTGTTTTTTTGTTGTTGTTGTTTTTTGGCCAGAAGGTGCTACTGCTTTAGCAAGTGCAAGGTTATGTCATGAATGAACTGTATGAGTATTGATTGGTCTTGACCTTTAGAACTGAACAAGCTTAAAAAATGTAATTCAAAAAAAGGTCTCAGGGCAGTTGTGTTTTGTGTGCGGCATGCTATGCAGTGCAAACTGATTTTCATTAGAAAAAGCTTTAAAAACTGTTTTCAGCCTTGAAGGCTTTGGCACCAAAATGTACCTGCTCACCACATAAACAAATCTTAGCTTTACCTGCAGAAAACCCACATATCTTTAATTACCAGCCTGAACTTCAAGGGAAAATCCCAGGGTTGAGCTTTAAGACTGTAAACTTTATTGCTGGCTTTATATTTTACGGCAGACTTTATTTCCTGTGTTGAACTGCATCCGCCATTTATTTTATTTAGCAGTGACACCTGCGTGCATATTGAATATATTTATTATGATCCTGGGATTAAAAACCTTTATTGCTATACAGTCAATTAAATTCATACTAGGCCATACAGAGTTGGTAGTTGCTTATTTAAGAAAAGGAAAAGCAGTATTCATTCTTAAAATTTTTTTGACAACTTTTTGATACTGCTCATTTGAGACTATTATTACAACATACTCACTGATAAATTTAGATTTTTTTTGGATGTATTTATTCATTTTAAATTACCATTATTTATGTTATTATACTGAAATGTGCAGCTATACAGTATATATACAGTAATGCCAGGCTCTCTGTATGTCTCTTGTTGTTGTTTATTCCCAATACTTTACATCTGACAACAGAGCAAAAACATGGCTTACATGAACGCTGAACAAAAATACAAAGCAAATGCTTGGAGTCAGCTGACAAACAAAGTAAAAATACATATGGAATTGAGGGTGAGCTATGAAAAGGTGTGTGACATGCTTGGGTGTTTATCTTTCTTAGTGAAGGTCAGGTAACACCAGTGTTAGATTTGAACACACAATAATGAGTGTAGTGGAAACTCTCATATGGAAACCCAACAGATATCATGTGATGGAAGTGTAATCAAATGTAATATCAATTTGGCCCTTGTTTGTGTCTCCTTTTTAACTCACAATTTGTTTTTCTCCTCCTACTCTCTCCCATTCCCCACCTTCTCTACTCTTTCCCCCTTTCCAAACCTTCCCATCTCCCCCAATCTCTTCCTCCTCCCCCGACCTCCTATCATTCCATCCCATGCTCACTTCACCCTTCATCACTCCCTCTCCTCTTCCATCCCTCCTTTCCAACCTCCCTTCCTCCCTAACCCCCTCCCTCCGTCCCTCAGGTGGTCTATAAGAAAGCTGTCATGGCCGTCGGTTCTCTGACGATCAATGAGGAGCGTTCTGAGGTCATCGATTTCTCCGTCCCGTTCGTGGAAACGGGGATCAGCGTCATGGTCTCCCGTAGCAACGGGACCGTCTCCCCGTCAGCCTTCCTCGGTAACTGTCGCTGAGCAACTGTTGCTTTTGTGTTTTGGCTCAGGAGAGGGAGAGGAAGATTTGTCTTGTTTGCTCGTCGGTTCGTGTGAGAGTGGAGGGGCTATTTGTTTTGTGTGTGTGTTTGTGTGTGTGTATGTGTGTGTTCTCTCAGCCACATGAGAAAGCGAACTGACAACACAATCGGTTTTGTTACACAACTGTCAATACTTAGGCTTTCATCAGAGGGATTTAGCTCAACGCTCACTCTCTGGCACACTGACTCTCGCCCATGGAGAGACTTACACTTGCTGTTGGATTTAACCTGAATGTCCACAAAGATCCCCATTATGACTGCTCAGTCATGTTCATGTGATGCATATCACTTGTACACACATTCCCCTCTAAGTGCCCCTCACACACACACACACACACACACACACACACAAAGGCACACATCCTAACATACAGGCACAAGCACAACTGTGCAAACGCCAGACAAGATTCACACTTGAGTAGAGGTGCAAACAGAGTAACACACTCGCACACACATGCACGCATGTGTCTCACCAACATACACACACACGAATGCACACATACACACACAGGTACACACACTGACATACGTGTGGGCATGCGGTTATTACTGTAAGAGTGGCAATTATAAGGGCTTAGCAGGGAAAACCCCTTAATGGCTGCCTGCCAACACACACACACACACACACACACACACACGGCATGGGCCAGTGCCAGTAGTGCTCTCCCATACATTAAAGCAGGGTTTAATCTCCGCAGTAGGGTTGTGAGCTCAAAGGGAGGACAGGACTGCTGACACCAGGGCTTCCTGCACGCCTACTCACACTGTCAAACACAAGTTGTGCACGTGTATATGTAAGTGTGTGTGCGCGCGTGTGTGCACATATGTACGTTGGTGTGTGGGGTGATATGTAGGGGATGTGTGACCGTGCTCATGCAGCAGCCAGCTTGTTGTTTTCTGCTGTGTGTGTCAACATGATACATTTTTTCATTCAGTTTTTCAAGGACACATAGAAAGATAAGAATGATTCAGTGATATACAACATATACAACACACACACACACACACACACATATATATATATATATATATAAAGATTCACTCTGTACTAAATCTCTCTGTGGCTCTCTGTGTTTCTCAGAGCCCTTCAGTGCATCAGTGTGGGTGATGATGTTTGTGATGCTGCTGCTGGTGACTGCAATGGCTGTCTTCATGTTTGAGTACATCAGTCCGCTGGGCTTTAACAGAAACCTGGCACAAGGAAGAGGTAAGAAATCACACTCAAACAAACACACACACACACACTCACACACACACACACACACACACACACACACACACACACACACAAACACACACACATACACGTTACGTTTCATGCAGGATTTATCACTTTTCCAAGGTGGATCCTACAAAAATCACCCGAAGTAATCCTTGCCACTAATACAAGAAGAGCTATTCACTTTGACATCTTAGAGCTGCATCTTAAAAACCTATTTTTTATTAAAACAAGCACAATAAGTCTGGATTTACTTTGGGCTGGAGGGGTAATGCTGATTAATAACATGTATCATAAAGACACCTATAACTGTATGTATATGTTCATATTAGATCTGAACTGTTATTTTTGAAACAAGTGGCATCAAATTGTTTGCACAAGCAATGGCATAACTGTCAATACTGTAATACTGAACAGATACTTTGTGTAACACATTACCATTTCCCTGCTTTCTATGTATGTGTACAGAGAGCAATTGGATGCTGGGGCACCTCGGTGGTTCACCATGTAGAGCACGTACCACTTACTACCGAGGCTAATTTAGCTGCAGCGGCATGGGTTTGATTGCGGCCCGGGCCCTTTGCTGCATGTCATCCCCTCTCTCTGCCCTGTCTTTCCTCTCTCTCTCTACTGTGACTGTCTAATGAAGCAGAAATGCACAAAAAAATCTGAAATTAAAAAAAAAAAGGAATTGTGACCAGCTGTAGGCACTGCTGTGCTTTTTCTTAGGCATCTCAAGGAATAAGAGCTCAAAAGCGAGTCAAACTGCAAGTTAAATGCTTTGTTTATCTCGTAGCGGAATGATTTCCAGGATTGTTCTTCTTCTAGTTCTGCAATAGATTACTGCATACTTTGTTTTTACTTGAAATTAATGGTAAAGGGATTTGGGTTGGAATTGCACCAAACTATGCAAAATTATCTTGGGTTGATTGAAGCAAAGACCATTTAGACTGACCTGACAAAAAACTGTGGAGTAAGTATGTAATGCACGAGTGTGTCTGGCTGATGATGAGAACCATACAGCCTCAACCATCACATTAGATGCTTATTCCTTGTTTTTGTTTTTTTCTCAGTTGAGTCTTAACAGTCCTCACTTCAATTGACCCTCTGCAAGTTTGTGTAGTGCACCTTCAACTTTGTACAGGCATCACAGCTTTCTTAGAACGTATGAAAAAAAAATGTGAGGGCATTACCAATATGTGGGAAGAAATGACAAGACATGATGAAATCTGTCAGTGGTGTGTGCTAATTTTATGAGTTTCTAATGCAGCATTATCTTTTGGCTATATGACTATATGATACACTTTTTTTGGCAGATAGAGTCTTGTCTTTCAATTTTTAATATCCATTTTCTTCTAAACGACCTCTCTTCCCGCTCTTCCCCCCTCACCCTCTCTCCCAGACCCCCACGGTCCTTCCTTCACCATGGGCAAGGCGGTGTGGCTGCTGTGGGGTCTGGTGTTCAACAACTCTGTGCCGGTGCAGAACCCCAAAGGAACCACCAGTAAGTTCATTGTGTCGGTGTGGGCCTTCTTCGCTGTCATCTTCCTGGCCTCCTACACTGCCAACCTGGCCGCCTTCATGATCCAGGAGGAGTTCGTCGACCAAGTCACCGGGCTGTCTGACAACAAGGTAACCGAAAACAACAGGAATGAGTTGTTTGCTCATGGAGTTATTAATCCCTTCAGTGGAAAGGTAGCATGGCTTAGTTTTGTTCTTATGTCATCGTTAAAACTGCATTCAAAGAAAAACCATCACTATCTATTCACATAGGGTGGTTATATACTACAAATGAACAGATTAGACTTTCATTTATCAGACATTTCAAAACATTAAGGCACAACCAGCCATGAGTGAGATGGAACAGTATTTTGAAAGGCATACCCGTGTACAGATACTTTGCCAAAAGAACTGCAGCTGGATGAACTCTAAATGTTTGGGATAGGTCATCACTGACTATGGCAGTGGAACGTGAGTGTGTCAGACCACCAGTGTGCCACCGTTGTTAATGTCCTCTACTGCACTCAAGCTCTCTCAGTGGGCGACTTTCTAAATGAGAAATACACACTTTTACTCCTCTGTAACACAGGATTTTTAATGGAAAGGTTTTCTAGATGCTCTCTGGGGTGCAAGAAGACAGCATTGCATTAAAAATGTTCTTGATGCCGTATCATCCTGCATCTGGATCTGAGAATCATTGTCATCTGTCTGTCTACCTTTGAGTAGGTTCATTTTACAGGCCTTAATGCTCAATTCCTTTTTTTTTCTCAGATTATATCTTTTTGCCTTCACTGTCCATGTTCGCGTTTCACCGTGATCCACATCTGATGTGATGTGACAGGTCTTTGCCTTGAAAGGCCCCTCACATGCCCATTTACAACAAGCACAACAGCTAACATCATTAGTGAGGCAGTCCATCATTACAATGAAAGAAATAGTGTGCAAGCGTTGATTTCTTGAATTATTTGCTGTGGAGGTTGGATGATAGCTTGTCAGCTGCTGAGGATGAAGGTGAGAAGGCAATAAAGCATCTTCCCACACAGATATATTAAATGAACAAACTCCCTGTCTTTCCACTGTCCCCCATCATTGTTGCTGCTATCCTCCATTTTCTTTTTTTTGCCTTCATTTTTTGAAAGATTTGAAAATGGAAGATTTTTGTGTTCAGACTGTTCGAAAAAAAACAAATCTTGGTCACATGTCTCCAAAAAAATCAGATTTGGGTCACTGTTTGTCTCTGACTTTTGTGCCCATCCTAAGCCACACTCACTCTGTCTCAGCTGTCGCTGCACTGACTTCTGTTATTTCTGACATGTGACTAGACACAGGCAGTGGAACTAAACCCACGCCCAGGGCGCTTGGTTTCCTGTTGTACCAGCGGACAGACAGATGGTGACGAGTGTCATTCCTCACTGTGAGAGCTGGCCTCTCATCTCTATCCATCAACCTCTTTTTTTTCCTGTATTACTGCACACAGTCCCTGGGGACCAAGTCGACCAGCTGTACTGTATATGGCTCCATAGTGGATATGGATGCAGGTGGTGGAAGAGAAGCAGAAAAAAAGACAGAAAATGGAGACAAATGGAGAGAAGTATAAAAGAAGAGAAAGGGAGAGCGGTAAAGGGAAGGAGGAGGAAAGGGGACAAATGGAAGGAATGAAAAATGACAAGACCAAAGTGCAGAGGGGTGAAAAAGGGTTACGAAGTGACACAAAAAAAACTTAACGAGTGAGGGATGGATGTAAGCAGCCAAGGGAGAGGGAAGAGAGAGAGATGTAGAGGGTTTTGATCACTTAAATAGGGAGGGAGCGAGAGAAAAAGTGACACAGCAACTGGCAAAAGGGTGACAGGAATATCGAGAGACAAAGACGGACGAGAAGGTAGCAGGGATGACAACAGGCGGATAGCTATGGGCCAGGTTGATGCGAGAGAGAACAAGAGAAAGAAATATGGGCAGACACAGAGGGTCAGGCGAGCGAGGAGCCAGACAGAAAGGGTAAGTGGCCAGTCAGACAGATCTGCTGAGCGAGGCTGGAGCCCGGCCACTTGTAACCAGCAAAAGAATGGACGCATCAGAACAAAATGCTCCGCTGAGACGCTGAGCAGTGGGTTTTCCTTAATTTCGGTAGTTACCTGTACAATGGGGATGTCCGGGGATTGAGGCGATTAAAATGAGAGATTCAGACCGCGGGGCAGGCAGAGGAGCAGGTAGGGACAACAATCCCTCTTACAGCTGGTATTAAAATCTCAATGTAGGCACAAATGCAGATAGATTGCATTAAAACAGGTGTGGATGTACGGTGAGGAAATACGAGGGTAAACGCAACAGATTTTCCGGCACCACCTGTGGAGATGATTACATAAAATAACAAGTGTCATCCCCCACAAGTCACACACATCCTTCCTCCATTTAACAAGCCATTTAGTCTCACATTCAGTGTGCAAATCTTGTTTTTCTTATAACAAGTGGAAAAAAAAAACTGCCAGTGGGATGAGATAACCCCATGTGTTTCCAAGTACAGTTTCAATTGTTTCAGGAATTTTTCTGGGACATAAATATGTTGAAACAAGGCAGAACAAGGCAGATCAACCCACTGGTATCAAGAAAATGACACTTGATTCAAGAAAATTTTGACTATCACTCACAAAAAAATTTCACTTATTTAAAGAACACAAGATTTTAATGCTGAATATGAAACTAAATTACCTGTAAGGATGGCTATGTTTTGCGGTGCATTATGTCACCCTTTTTTGACATGTAACTGTAGATCCTGATTCAGGCCACATTTCAGAATGCAGTGGTTTGATAAAACTGTTAAATGCATCATTTCCCCAAATTTTATTAAAATCCAAATCTGCTGTGCTCTAGATACTGCATTTGATGGACAGACAAATGCATGTACAAACAAATGAGGACTTATACACTGATGTCATTGTAGGGGGCAAATAAAATAAAAAAAGAAAAAAATAACCAAATAAATTGCCACTCCCATGATCCTCAAAAGAACTGGTGGTAAAAAAAAACTAATCAGTAAAAAGGCCAAGAAAGTCAAATCTCTTCCAGGGGTGCATCCTTTTACCCTTAAAATGCATCCTACTTTCTGATTTTGACAGCTCCATCTTGTAAACTGAAACAAATGAAGCAGCTTCAGACTCTACTTCTAGGAACCTTTGAGAAAGGAAACTGAGGAGGATCCTATCAGGGAGGGTCAGCTGACACCCATGTCAGTTATACATCAGTTGACTATCAGCTATCAGATGTTACGACATGGATTTGAGAAATGTTTGGGCAAGACGCTTTGCTTGCAGCAATAAAACAGGATAGTTGATATTTTTTAGAGCTTTGTAATTGGCTATTGGTATTGATGTGCTGCTTCCTCCTTTCAGTCCTTTTCCTGTCTTCCTCTCCTCATTTCCCTCAAGTAGTGAGGTGTGGTAGTGAGGGAGGGAGGGAAATGTGCATCAGGAAAGACAGCCAAATGCCCTAACTGTAACCCTATCTGCAAATCATATATAGGGGTGGTCTTTTTAAATTGCCTCCCTGAAAACATAGCAAAACATTTATTTAAACCGAAATGGTAGTGGAGGTTCTCCTCCGAAAAGGCATTGGCACAATACGGTTGATTGAAGGGATCAAGTTGCAGTGCTGAACTTTTTCTTTTCCTTTCAAAGTGACTGCTAGTCTAAGGACTGAGCATCCCTTCAGCGGTCACATTCAGTACGCGTCTGTGGGACTGAGGCACCAGCAGTCGTGTGCTGAACACCCTGTTCCAATCTGCAAAGCGTTGTGCAGGTTGCTACCAAGGCAGATGGGACTGCCATTCAGTGCATTCTTGTTGAAGAAGCCTCTGAGCTTGTTGATACCAGTTTAAATGCAGGTTTAATACTGAAAACCGAGTCGAAAATACAGTTGCTGCCTTTGCCGTTCAAAGTAACAGAGATCGACCAAATTGAGCGGAGGGATGTGCATGTGAGGCATGTGTATCGAGCTGAGGCCATTGTTGCTGATGTTGTTTGGAATGCAGCAGGCTGTAGTCGCCATATGTACCTCACTGCTGAATGGCACGCAGTCTGACCCGCTACACAATGCCTCAAAGCCTGTTGAAAAACCGTTGTCATTCAACCCAGAAGCCCCAGCAAAATGTTCTCAGATGAAACGTGCCCCTGCTGCTTTCTTTGCATGCCCTAACGGCAAAACCCACGACCACAGCAGCTCCTCCTTTCACAAGCCGTTCTAATTACCGTGTTTTATTGCTTGATGTCATTGTTTCTGCGCGCTCTGTTTTGTCCACCATGGGAGGGTATTCACTTGCTGCTCTGGGACCAAATATATCTTACAGCTTTAAGAATACCATGAAGCTTTTTTACTTGCACCACTACTACTACTAATAAAACCACGTTTTCAGATAACAGATGGTAAGTTCTCTCAGGCTTATTTCACACTTGTATCCCAGTAAAGGGCAAGCAAAGACCAAGTAAAGTTTTAAATTGGATTTTCAACTGACCAAACAGCTCAAAAACACACTCACTCATTTCTTTGCTCTCCTACTAGATCAGTTGTCTTGTACAAATCAGCATTACATTAAGTTAGATTTTCAACATTATACTTATGTCAATATTTAATATCCTTTGGCCAAAACTCCACCAAGTGAATTGAATGGTATGGAGGACTGATAATTCAAATGTGTCTGTGTGTGTGTGTTTTTAAATTGCCCATAAAATTGACACAGCCGAGATATTAGTTCATTCATTTCAGCCATTAAAGAAAGGAAGAGCTTCACTTTTTTTCCCCTTAATTAATTATAAAGAGGGAGCAATGAATGTTTTAGTGGCTGAGCGTTTACTTTGCTGTTGGCAAACGTCTCTCAAGCAGCCTGCCTCATGCACAAGTGGAGGGCAGTCAACCAACAGGTCTGTGGCGTTTGGGGCTGCGTGACCACCAGGGATTTGTCTTTACAACGCTGGCTTATTTGTCTCCTCTTGCTGGAGAGGACACGCTGTTCCGCTTTCTCAACTGCCCTCACAGCACAGCATTTTTTAGTGCACACAACTTAGGCAGAATTCAAATTTCAGCAAAAGAGAGGCATACTTTAGGTGGGTTTTCACAATGGCATAATAACAGTAATGATCAGGGTCAGTTCCTCCCATTTATAACTGTAACTTTACCCAACGGGATTAATCAAGTCTGTTACTATTACGACAGGTACTGATAATTCAGCATCAAAGCTGCTGACTGTCAATATTTTATGCCAATGTTAAATATATTTAAACTTAGATCGAATTGTGAGTCAGCTTTTCCCAAAAGCTTTAATTTTAGCAGGGTGGAAAAGCATCTGAAACTCTGCGTTGAAACCCAGACTATTGCAATTCTCTAACACAGGTTAGCAGGTCCTTAAGGCAGAGCGAGGCAGGTTTTATTGCAGCTTTTATTGACCTCCCTGAAGCTGCTAGGTGAAATAGTCACACACTGCACTTGAATGGTTTCTGGAATGACAGAAGAGTAATACAATATAACTTCACTAGCTGTGGTCTGAGAGTAACCTTCATCATTATCAGCAGTGGATGACACTGACACGCTGTTATCTGACGTCTAATAAAGCGCCCGGATTTGGCCGACTATCCCTAATGACTGTCTGCCTTCTCTCTCATTTCTGCCTTTTCTATGTTTAATGTGACCTGGAGCTGAGCTGAACAGATGAATCTCATTCCAGGACTGTGATTGTTATACTTGGAAGTGGTGCACAATCTAAACAAGACAAAAAAAAAAAAAAAAAAAAAAATGGAAGTGGACACAGTCAGATTTCAGTGTAGTTTCCTTCAGAAAAGACCAACAACAACTGCGCCATGACTGTCACCTGAGTACCGATCTCAGAGGCCATCAGCTATCACCTGACATGATTTAGCCTCTGGACATGATGACCAATTTTGTGGGTTTTTCCGGGGTAGCCAGAAACCATTTCTGTTTCTTTAATTACATGAGCCAATCATTTCTCCTCACAATACACGAACATCTATACTTTTTGTGGGGTTTTTAGATCGAGATGACATTTCTGTCCATGTGTTCTGCCTCTTTTGCTCCCCACATGGACTGTTTACCTGCATAAAACCACTCGGACTACAACAGAAATGGAAATGAAAACCAGAAATATTGCCCCTTGCCTACAGAGTCTATATCTATATACAATCTGTTTATACAAATTACCTGAGTACAAACAAATATGTATGGAAAATATATTGAATAGCTTGATTTGATTAATTCCAACAGTGTTGGACTGGGCTAATTGTAAACTCAGGCACAGTTTCAAACTATGGCAGAACAAGAAAGATTTTACATTTGCTGTTCCAAACTCTCTGTACGTGGCAGCTCCTTCCAGGAAAAAAAAAACTCCCTTGGCACACAGGAAGTAATTTGGTTTACATTTCCTGCAGCAACCACAATGGTTTGTTTGTAATAAACAGCAGAAGAAGAACCGGGTAGTAAACATGAGCAGTGATAGCTACTGTGGTGGAACAGGCAAAGAAAAGAGCGCCACCTACAGAAACTCCAGCCCCAGAAAATCCAAGGAAAATAACATCACACTCCCGCCCACACTGTTTGATTGACAGGTGATCTCTGGGCAATGCACTGCAGAAACAAATAAATAAATTTATATTTTAGCACTTTAAGACAGACAATAAATAAACAGATAAACAGGCGGGCACACAGACACAGTGACAGGTAGGCGGATGGAAAGGCAGCCTGGAACTCTGAAATCTACAGACTAGAGACTCACACGCGCACACACACTCCAAGAAAAACACACACATACAAAAGGGGACCTTTTCTTATGTAACAGCAGAACTTGCATAACATATATAGAGACAATGGCAAACAGGGACGGAGAGAGGAGACAGAGAGGAATGGAGTAAAGACGGTGATGAAAGAAATATGGGACAAGCCGAGGTAGGGAAAACAGGATGAGCAAAAAGTTGTGTACTGAGACAGCGATGTCTGAAAGGTTGAGGGATGCTAGTGGGAAAATGAAACAGGAGCGGAGGAGGCTGTGGAAAAGCAGGATAGAAGGATGAGCAGAGTTAAAAATAAATAACAGAGAGACAGAACTTAGTCCAATAGTCCTCTTTTCACAGCAGCCATTTTGACAAAGAATAGCAGGGTAACCCCAGATGTTACTATTGACATTAATGAAGGCTCTGTTCCAATTAAATGCAGCAGAATCTCTCCAGCACAACCTCAGTTAATGTCAGTGGTAACACGTGGGATTTCCCTGCTTTTGCATGTAAGATGAATTATATGAAAAAACATCTTTTCCCAAATTTATCTAGCAATTTTGAAATTTTGTTGGCATGCCATGATTCTGGCTATCCTTCCTGTCTACAAACTACAAAACGATAAGAATTAAAAGAATACACTCAGTTTTGTGGCTATTGGAAAAAAAATGCGAGTAAGTAATGAGAACAGATGCCAAAATAATCCATGTGTCCCTGAAGTACATGCTAACTATTTATCATACATTATACTGAGTGAGACTGACCTTTTTGTAATTAAAAATAAGTCAGTAAGTGTTTTTTTTGTTTGTTTTTGTTTATTGTTTGTTTTTTTGTTTTTGTTTTTTTTGGTATATGTGGATATTGCTAATAATAATAGATGATAAAAAGAAAAGAAAAAAGTCATTACTAGAATATAGCTGATACAGCCAGTCTTATGTATTAATTTCCTTTAAAAAAAAAACTAGTAAGCAGTAATTTCTGGTTGTGCCTACTTTCCATCATGCACATGTTCAGAATTGTATGTATTTTCATTGTCAGGTGAATAACCGCGTACAAAATGTCAACTTTTAAGAAACTGACAAAAACAACCTTGTTTTTTTAGCTTGATGATAATGTTTGACATTAAAGTTAAATGAATTGAGTTCAAGTTCAAACATGAGTGAAGTGAACCCACTTTAGGTTTTCACCGACAACTGTGATCCGTTATTTTTGTGTCATATGTCGTGCATGTTTCACACAGAACTTCCAGACTTACATCACGTACAGTTACTCATCATTTAGCTGTGGAGCCGCTGAAGCTGTGCTGTGGTTCTCATTTTGTCCTTTTTGAATTAATCCTGGTGACCTATCACTCAGCAGTGTATTTTAAAGTGACGGAACATAAATGATCTACCGGGGACACTTGAATGCTCATCACTCATCACTAAGCTGCAGGGCCAATGGGCCAATTTCCCAAAGACTGATGGCACTGTCAGTGAGTTAGGCGTACCTGGGAAATATCCAGGTGTACTTTATATATCTAGAGAGGGTGTAAGGTACAGAGGTGCACTGTAAACCTAGTGAGAATTATTCATGCAGTTTCCCTTAGGTTAGAGCTGAAGTGCATTAGCACAGCAGCAAATACTTAGATGACGCATTCATCTCTACCTGTCTCTCTGCTTTCATTAATTTTCTCATCATCTCTGCATCAAGCTTTCATGAGCAGCAGCTGGTGTTATTTTCTCAGAGGCACATCGCAGGTTTAACTGTTGATCCAGGGGAAACCGCTTATCATTCATTTCCCCCGTCCAGCCGGCTGAGGCTTTTTAACAGGCGACCCTCTGGACACAAGTGTTCTTCCTGACCTTTAAGCTGCTGCCCCTCTGTAAGAGAAGCGTGAAAGAGGAGAAGGCCAAAGAAAAGAGAGTAATGGAGACAGTGGGGAGAGAGAGAGAGAGAGAGAGAGAGAGAGAGAGAGAGAGAGAAATGAGGGGGAAGGGGTTCATGAGGAGCTAGCTGCTCCTGAGGGCCATCACTCGTGACGCTGACGCACACACACTGTATGACATCACCACACACACACACACACACACACACACACACACACACACACACACACACACACACACACACATACACACACACGTGCACACATAGACACACATAGCAGAGTTTGGCATCAGCATAGAGTTTGCCCTCACTCTGACCTGATTACACAGCAGCATAACAAACACACAAACGTGCAGGCGCACACACACACACACACACTAGTTACATATGATGTAACTAGTGTGCAACATAAACAGTTCAAACAATGGCGAGCAAACAAGCAGATGATGATACAGATGTTTAACACAAATACACAGAAACATGCATAATTGAGTATAGGACAGATATTGACACGCTATAGTCTTCCTCTCGGGCAAATGCACACAATTTATATAGGGCACACACACACTGATACAAAGAAGAAGATGAGGAAGAAACTAGTTGCTAAAAATGATCATAAACAGCTGAAATTCAAGTAACAACAAATGAAATGAGTACAGGAAATACTGCTGATTAGGATGTTCATTAAAATTGGAAATGAAGAGAAAGGTTCACTGTGTTCATAATACAGCTTTTGATGGCTGCCTGAACCCAATGGGATCCAAATATTCCTGTCGGGTCGGATTGGGTTTGGAATGAAAAGGGATTTCATGTTCACGGGGCAGGTTGGGTCAGAATAGCCTCAGGTTTCAGACTTTACATTTTTCCTATTTATATTAACTTGTAATGGATTTTGGATTTGCATGGTCTCAGGGCATGAGATTGATGAAAGAAATCATTAAAGTGGCTTTTAAACTCAATTTTGGATTGAGTTTTTGGATGGAGCTTAATGTTAAATTTAGATTTAAATGAAGGCAACAGTTAATAAATGAGGTAAATCTCTCTGCTCTGGCCGGTGGTGGTCGGGTTCGGGTCGGGTTCAGACAGAATTTTCTCAGGCTTTGGTCAGGATCAAAATTTTGTCTGAATTGACCGGTTGGGTCAGTTTCAGACAATATTTGCTCAGCTACAGTCAGGCTGGGTTAAAAATGTCAGGCCCAATTTGAGCTCTAGTTTATAATAGTTCAGCTGTAAGAGACTAGAATCTGTAGGTAAACTGAAACCAAACAAATTAATATAGGTTCATCACAGAAATGAGTGGAAGGGATGTTATCTTTATTTTTATGCAAATTTAGAATAAATGTATGTATTTCTTTTACTGGCAAATACTAGCTGACCTGTCAGTCAAACAGTGTGGGCTGCTGCTGATGCATAAAACGCATCACTTCCTGTGCACCAGAGGATTTGTCCGGAGAAAGGCCAGTATCAGACAACAACAAATGTGAAAGCTTTCATGAACTGACCATGAAATCATGTTTGTGTTTTATCAGTTGATGGCAGTTGGGCACAGACGGTAGCAAAACAGACACTCACGTAAAAATGTCACAGACTATTTTTAAATCTGCTCGTTTAATAATATGCAGGGAAGCTGCTCCTCAATGCTGTGTGCAAACTAATACATTTGCAAACACACACACACACACATGCACACCCATAAGGTTAGAGTGGAGCTCGTAATGTGCAGTTCTAATTGATAGGGTCCGTCTGTTCGTGGCACTGAGCAGATCGTTACCATAGCGCCTGAGGGGAGGTTGTTACCGTAGCGACAAGCACACTACTACAAAACCCTTGACCTGTGCACTGACTAGAATTATACCTGAGAGACACAGAGGGAGGAAGAGGGAGATAGAGAGGACTAGTGCAGGAAGCCAGGAGTGGGAAAAACTGTGAGAGGGAGAGAGGAGGATAGATGGACAGAGGAATTAAGAGAGAAGAGGATAAACTGGCCTCTGACCTGAACATCCTATAATATATCCTGGGAAAAAGACAGAGAGGGATGAGGGAAGGGCAGCGAGGGTGAGGCAAGGTGGCTATGTGCTGAGAGAGAGAGAGGCTGAGAGCAGGAGGAGACACAGAGAGGTGAATATCGAGCTTTTTTTAAGATTTCTGTTATGTTTACTTAATATGGAGGCCAAGACTTTGAGATAGAGAGAGAAAGGAAAAGTTGCAGCCAAATGGTTTCAGTTTATCTTTACCTGAGACCTGACCGAGATTTATTTATTTATATTTAATTTATTTGTCCCTGTGGGGAAATCGGTTTGCAGCATAGTCACAGAGGCATTTCACGACAATGTCACAGCGTCACCAACAGACAGTCACACACACACATCCATACCTTACCTTACACAGGCACTTCCAGTGAGTTCAGAATGAAAACCTTAACATTAATAGAGTATCATACGGTTACACAGAGGCAAGGCAAATTAGTCAGATATTTACCAGAACATTAATACAAATCTAGCTATTAATCTATCCATTTGGATCCCCAAAGGTAGCAACGACTATTCCTATTTCTTTTGTCATTTTTTTAAAATAATTTTTTAACTGTAATTTGTATTATTATTATTATTTTTTAATTAAAAGAAACTATATTCATAATTGTAAAAAATGATATGCTTTCATCAGTCACATCAGTGATACTGGATTGACGTTGGATTTACTGTGTTTAAATTGTTGTGAAAGGCCAGACAGTCAGGTCAGTCATCTCAAATGTACACATCATCTACAATGGCATTGCTTGTATTTATGGAAGACATTTTTTTTTTTATTATTGGTTTGTGTTCAGTAAAAGAAAAAAAAAAAAAAAAAAAAAAATGCT
>OMLB01034513.1:0-16128 GCA_900302555.1 Myripristis jacobus | reverse complement strand
CTGCCGTTAAGATGCTTATGGAGCTAAGAGCACTAAGAAGCAGATGTTGTTGCGAAGCCTAATCCAGTCATCACACTCCTGGTTTCTTTCTGTTTCATTAGAATGAAGCCATTTTCTCCACTTGGACAGACTCACTGAACGCTAATTAGAGGGAGTGAAAACATGTGGTAGCCAAACATGAGCTTTAAGTTCATTTTGCAATTAAAATGATTTGTTTAATTGCACATTATTTGGAACCAGTGGCGCAAAATGCATCTGTTTTTTTGTTGTTGTTGTTTTTTTGAGATACAGTGCCTTCTGAAATTTGAAAGGAACTCATTTCCCATTTTAAACTAGTCTGCTATTAGCAAATAATAGCACTGTCATTAGGTGGTTCTCAACCTGGGGTCTGAGGGCCCCCAGGGGTCCTTGAGGGTGTTCCAGGTGGTCCCCAGAGAAATGAAGAACATTTTAATTTCACTGTCATTTCACTGAGCAGAGGTATGTCTTTGCAGAGGAGGATTCCTGAGACCACATCTTATCAAATATGCTGCCTGATGTGTATCAGTTTGGGGGGTCCTTGACACCAAAAAGGTTAAGAACCTTTGATTTATGGCATGATCTTGGTTTTAGTCATGCAAAATGCACTGATTTGTCCTTGCCAAACTTGCAGAAGAAAAAAAAAATCCAAAATTACAGAAAAACTCATGAAACACTTTCCAAGTGCCGTCCCCTGACAACATGTCTCCACAGACAAAACAGCAAATCTGTGATTAATTTCCAAATACTGTTTGTACCAAAGAGTATTTAAAGGGTTTATACTTTTCTGTTAGAGACAGCTGATACTGTCATAATACCGTTATAAATGATATCTTCCCTCTGTATTTTATTCATGTCTCCTCATGTCCTGTCCCTCTTTCTCCTGTCCCGGCCACAGTTTCAGAACCCGTATGCGTACTCGCCTCCATTCCGCTTCGGGACAGTCCCAAACGGATCCACAGAGAGGAACATCAGGAAGAACTACCCCGACATGCACCAGTACATGGTGAAATATCATCAAACCGGGGTTCAGGATGCGCTTGTCAGCCTCAAAACAGGGTAAGGAGGAAACCAGTGTGTGTGTCTGTGCTTGTGTGTGTGTCGGTATGTAACACCAGTGCATGGTCCAGTACTATTACACTAGGGTATTGGATGCACTCGTCAACTTCCACTTTTGTGTGTGTCTGCGTGTGTGTGTGTGTGTGTGTGTGTACGACAGCTCCTCTGAGACTGTGGATGAATGAGCTTCCTGACTGGGAACAGCAGGAGCTATTTTTAGTACTGGTCTCTACAATGCAACTGAAGGTGTGTGTGTGTGTGTGTGTGTGCGTGTCTGTGTGTGTTTCAAGAAAGAAAGAGGGGCATTCCTATTATCACAAAGCTGTCCAAGGACAGATTGAATGAGTGAATTCAATTGAAGAGGGAAGGATGGATGGAAAAGCACAGGTAGAGAGGGTGAAAAGAAATGGGAGGGAAATGGGAATGGAGAAGTGGCGGAGGGGTGACACCCGTCACACCATTATAAGGGGAAAGGAGAAGGAGGAAGAGGGGGAGGAAAAGAGAGAGGGAGAGGAGGACAAGGACAGAATGTTTGATTTGGAGGTGGGTAAGTGATATTATAAGGAAGGGAGAAAAAAAGAGATGGAGGGAAAAGGAAAAGAAGAAAAGAGGGGGTGTACAAGGAGAGACGGTGCAGGAGGAAAGGAAGAAGGGGAGAAGGAGGAGAGGGGAGAAAGCAATTCACAAGAGACACAGCAAGGCAAGGAAAAAGTGTGGGGGGTGCAGGAAGTCAAGGAAAAACAAGGTGGGCGTCAAGGAGAGACGAAAAAGGAAACGAAAATGGGGGGTAAGGGAGAAAAGGGTTGATGGGATGACTTGACGGCGGGTTATTGCTGATTGGTTAATGGCTAGGGGAGGGGGTCCAATCAGAGTCTTCAGCTCAGAGGACAGGATCTCCCCTCAGAGAATGGAGGGCAGAGGTCTGTGTGACACACACATACATACACACTATGTGTGTGCCAGATAGGGTTTTTTATCTTATCAGTTCATATGAACATGATGTAGATACGCAGGCAACATCGCAGCTTTAAACACCTCAAACATACCTTCAGTGGCTCTTCTGTGCCGTTGTATTATTGAACAGGACACACACACACATGCACACACAAATGTACATCCCTCAATAAACAAATAAACACATGCACATGAGCAAATATGTACAAGAACAAACACATGCTCACACACATCGGTAGGCTCACACACGCTGCAGGTGTGAGCAGTCAGTAATACCCTCATTGATAATTCTATTCTGTGGCATTAGCAGATGAGCGACGCCGCAGCGTTCAGCTGTTTGGGGCTCGATGGCTGGATTAGCTGTGATCACACCTAATGCCGACAGGCTTAACACACAAAATCTGCTACAGGCACAAAAACTGCGGATTGGGCCTTTAATGATGCTGAGTTTAAATGATTTGATTAGTGACACAAAGCACACAATAGTGGTGATTTTTATATTTTGCCAAAGGTAGAAGGGATAAAAGTATGCATCAGGGCTTATGAAAATATACATTTTTAATTGTTCATGTTACTGTTACATATCAGTGATGATGTTTGTATTGTATAGGTCCATGTGTTTGTCCACATGTTTTTGAAAATATATATGTACACATGAGAGTTGTACATTTTAAATGCAAGTACAAATACAGGCCGAGGTGAGTGTCTTCACTATGAGTATGTGCAAAGACACAAAATCACTTTGGCATTATCATCTTATTGTACTGTTTTCACTGTTCAGGATTGTGTTTCCAGGGGTCAAAAATGCCTTTTGGTGTGGAAAGGAGGCCAAAACAGAGAGATAAAGCTATATTTTCTAAATAAGAAAGAAAGAAACAGAGAAAGAAAGAAAAAATCAATACGTGAATGTGGCTTTAGTATTTTTTTTCCCCTTATGCTTTGATTTGGTGGAAATGTACACATTATGTCAGAAACAGAATTTGTACTAGGGACAAAAAAACAAACAAACAAAAAAAAAAAACATTTCACATCTAAAGTTATTATAGGCTGGGATCTGTAGTTCTACTGAAAGGTCATCCTGTTCGGGGGACAGCTGACATTTGCACTTTGACTGAAAGGTTGTCCTAAAGATGATAATTGCAGTCCCAATGAAAAACTATCCCGCAGGAGAGAAGATTGGACTCGTAATCCTACTGAACAGTCGCCCCGCGGGGGTAAAAAATGAGATTCATAGTTCTGCTAAATGGTCATTTTGCAGTGGCAAAGATGAGATTTGAAATCCTAATGGAAGGTTGTCCTGTAGGAGTAGAAATGAGATTCATAGTCCTACTGTACAGACAATCCTGGAGAGGAATAGATGGGATTTGTAATGGTAAAAAAAAATCTGCGCTGCTACATTTTATTCACCCCAATATAAGTAAAAAAGATCAATAATGGCTGAATCTATCTCTAAGCCCTCGGAGGTACAGTTATGTCTGGCTGGCATCTATAAACACACACACACACACACACACACACACACAAATGCATGCTCACAGACGTGCGCCAGTGCAGCACCCACATCCACACACACGGTGAGGTTAACACACACACTCGCCTGGTTGCCCACATGTTTAGACACACAGCCAGCATGTGCAGGGAGCCAGCGCTGGGTTAAGCTAATTACACAGCTAAACTATCGGCTGTGAGCCTCCGTTAGAGGGCTGGATCTGACATTCAGCAAATGCCAGCCAGTCACTGCACTATTAGCAGGGCCGCCTGTGTGTGCGTGTATGTGTGTGTGTGTGCGTGTGTTGAGTGCACACAGACAGAGTGAGAGAGCAACGGCTAGTGACGGCATCAGTTACATTGAAAATGTCAGTTTGAGTCTGGGTGCTTTTATGTTCCACTTCTCGGTTTGTGTGTTTGTTTGTGTGTTTGTTTGTGTGTGTGGGGAGACAGAAGGAGAAAGCGAGGCGCTATAAGTGTTTGTGTCTGTCTAAAGTTTGTTTGGTTTGTCCATGTGGCTCCCAGGTCCTGTCATCAGTGAAGCGTGCTGTATTGAGCAGCAGCCACTCCCCACTGTGTCCTCTGTTTGTTCGGTTACGCTCGGATTGCAGTCCTATTGGAGATGATTTAACTCTCAAACTGATCAGCAAACAGCGCACTGAAAAATAAGAATCTCTTCTGCCTTCTGTCTTTTTCTCTGCATAAAATAAAATAAAATTTAAAAAAACTCTCACGCCATCTGCTTCGAACGTTATCACACAATTGAATGGATCAATCATAATCCCCCCCACAGGTACGGGTTAGTATGTCCCTACTGCACCTTCAGGTAGGTCAGAAGGCTGTTATCATCTACTCCTATTGTCAAACATTATCTTTAGTCACTTTCGTTAGCTGTCATTAGCTTAGCTTTTGTTGGCTACTTGGTTAAGTTTTGGAATAGGTAATGGTTAAGTTTTGGAAACTTCACATAACATTCGCCGACATCGCCAACAAACTTTGGGTAGCTTGATTTGGGACCCAATTTTGGGTCTCCAGAGTTAAAAGTCAGTGTGATTGACCCGTCCACCATCCCAGCCATCTACTGACGGTACGTCTGGCTCCAGGGGCCCATTTGACTGGTTAAGACAGACTGATGATAGGAGTAGACAGCCCATTGTCATTTCCAGAGTGTAAAATACCGCAGCTTGGCCACGCCCTTCTGAGTTCCATTTGCACTGAGATCTTTCGTGTGACCGAGACAGTGTCCAGTTTCCATTTTGTTGCCTCAATATAACCTCTCTCTAAGCTTAACCAAATGGGTTTTGCTGCATAAACCTAACCACCCAACACTGACACATGATAAAACTGATCAAAGTGGCACCAAAGGCATCACCACTGGTTCACACTCAGCATCTCATTCTGACGCTGGAGGGTGCCTTTGGCTTTTGTATCAGACAGGGAAGGAGTGTGACCAAGCTATAGTATTTGACGGCATGTTTGTAAAGTCTTCCTTCACAGTTGGTCAGCACCTCTACAACACTGGTTCATTCCTACATTCCTATCCTGTAAGACCTGGAATAGATGCTAACAGCCTTCTGGCCTACTAGACGGTGCAGTAAGGACCTACTAACCCACCCCCATTCTGTGGGAGTGATTATGATTGATAATGTCCATTCAATTGTGTGATCACGGTCAAATCAGGTACCCACGCTCTATTATCGTCCTTTCCTTCTCAATCTTTGTCTTTCCCGTCTCTTGTCCCCTCCTATTGCAGTAAACTGGATGCCTTCATCTATGATGCTGCGGTGCTGAACTACATGGCCGGCAGAGACGAGGGATGTAAGCTGGTGACCATCGGCAGCGGGTAAACAAAGCGATCATCTTAGAAGCACACAATTTGGACGTACTGTGTCTTTGGTATAGGGTGTGATCACACCTACGGTTTGTTTTCTGAGGCCAGAATCATAGTGGAATAGTTTACTTTCTTGAATTTTTATATTTGGTTGGTTGGTTGTTCAGGTTCACAAACCAAGGTTTGTAATTACTTAATTTAGCTCAGTTTTGGTAACCTGTTGTCTCACCGGGGTAGAAATGTTAGAAGCAACAAGAGGGCCAAAACAAAACAGATCCCAGTCCCTGTTACATTAAACATATGGGCATAACTATAATCTTTGCCATAATTTCCCTTCTGTGTTGTCCATACCAGCTGGGAACACATGAAGAAATATGAGGATCAGCTGACATTTGTTTTGTTACATAAGGCTTTCCACGCATGTCATCAGATGTCAGCTTGGGAAAGTTCAAGTTTATCATCTGATTACTCATTAACATTTAACTTGATGTTATCATTATTATTTTAAGACAACCGTGGTTATTTTCAAAACAACAGTGAGTGCAGTTATTTGGTGCCAATCCAGTTTGGCGCCTCCTGTCAAAACCAACCAAACTAAATGAGTAAACACAGCAGAGATTGAATTGACTGCTTCAAACACGCCTGGTGTGAGCATCTCTCACGACTGGCTCCACACCAGCTCTCGACATGTCGCCACGTGAAACAGTTTGTTTGAGTTGGCCCTCCCAAAAGGAATCGTATGAAAAATAGAATCTGTTTTTTTTTTGTTTTTTTTCTGAAAGATCACAAGGAGCAAGAAATACTGTGGCAGCTGTGAGTTTGCTCCTAACAGTTTATTGTTTCAGTTCTTCACTGCAGCAAAAAAGAGTAGAGTGCAGTAACAACTCCATCACTAATGCTGGATAGAAGGGAGATTTTTTCTTGTAATGGCTGCCACTACACAAAGAAAAGAAACACTGTTTTCAGCCAAGGACTTTGGATCACTTGTTCACATTCCCCAACATTTCTACAACTTGGTTTGGTAGTATTGGCTGCACATTTGTGACTTCAGCGGTGTTTGGGTTTTTGCTTTTTTGCTTTTTGCACATATGTGTGTCTGACATTTAAGCATATTAGAATCCCTAACAGGCACACCACCTGCTGAAATAAAGCTTAAAATACATGCCTACATATGCACGCTGTGTGTGTGCGTGCTTGTGCTGTGTATGTGTCCAGGTACATCTTCGCCACCACCGGCTACGGCATTGCGCTCCAGAAAGGCTCCTACTGGAAACGACAGGTGGACCTCGCCATCCTGGCCATCATTGGAGACGGTGAGAAACACCCACACACACACAGTGTTCTCATACAGCAGTCCAAATGAAGGCAACGGCTCATGCGCTTTCTTCCCAGCATTGTAATTTACCCCCTTCTGCACACACACACACACACACACACACACACACAAAACACATGCACACAGCCATGTCTGTCCTGCCTTGTCTGCTGACAGCACAAAGGGAAAGCAGTGAAGTATAAATAGTCCTTTGATGTTATTCTGGACACAAAAGGCTGCTCTAAACACAGGGCAGAGTGTGTAAGTTATTCTAATATATTCCTCTCTGCAGCCCCAGATCTCTGTATGTTTTTGTGTGTGTATGTGTGTGTGTCTGTATGTCTGTGTGTGTGTGTGTGTGTGTGTGTGCGTGGGTGTATGCAAGCACGCATTTCTCTATCTGAGTCACAGCGTTCCCTTATTACAGTAGCCTCTGAAGTTCTTACATAAACAATTTCTCCGTACAAAACAGAGAGCGAGAGGGGGAGAGAGAGAGAGATGGAAAGAGAGCTGTAGCTTTTAGTGACTGAGTCATTTACATTTTACATCGAAAGCATTTTGCTGATGCCCGAATTCAGAGCCACTCACATTAAGTGCATTGAAGTTGATTAAATGAGCACTGGTGTCACAATAATCCCCTCTCATTCAGTCTTATCTGGGCCATAGAGCATGTAGGCCAGTCATACTTATACTAATTTTTCATGGCTGGATCAGTTTGACAACAGTCATAATCAACGCTATTTTTCCTCTTTGTGTCATTCTATGTCACGGTACTTTTCTCATCAGATCTTACAGTTTTGAAGTCGAGACATTGGCTGTGGGCTTTAGTTGTTAGTGGAGACAACTTCAGGTGGGAGAAAAAAACAACAACGATTGGGAAGAAAGGAGTTGGAAGGAGGATGGAGGGCGGTAAGAAGAGGGATGGAGAAAGAGAAAGAGAGGTTGGCTGGCAGGAAAGAGAGAGAGGAGACGGTGGGAGAAAGTGATGAGAGAGACAGAAGAGGACAGAGACAGAGTGTGTGTGACGAAGACAGGGAGAACAGAGGGGGGAGGAGACAGGGATGAGAGAAAGACAGGGAAAGAGTGCATGTCGGGGGGAGAGAGAGAGAGAGAGACAGGGACTGAGAGGAGGGCAGGTCCTTGATAGATGACAGTGACTCGGTGTCTTGGCAGATGCTACTTGATCAGACAGACACGGTGTGGGTGGAGAGCATATGGCTTTCACAGACAGAAAGAAGAGAGAGAGGATGGGTTGGGGGGGTAGTGGAGGAAAGTGAAGAACAGACAGACAGACATTCAGACAAAACAGACTGACTGACTGGAAACAACATGGCTGAGCCAACTGCTTGCAGGGCCCCATCTTTCTTTCTTTCTTCCTCCTTTTTGCAGAGACATTCACATTCTGTGTGTTGAAGTAATACTCTAAGACATATTTATATAAACAGATGTAAATACTACACAATTTGGTGGTGTGTAGCCATTTTGAGGTAGGCTTCTAACAATTTTCCTACTGTTTTTCATTAGTGTTTCATCTGGGAAACTTGTTGATTTATGCAAGTTATGCAAGTGACCTCAGAGTCATTATTAATATGAATTAATGTCACTGTCACTATAAATCTTCCCACACTCCTCAGGAGCTTCAACATCCACATATGCCTAAATGTAGCACTGGTGTGATCGTGTAGATAAAAGAGCAAAACTCACCAGATTAGTTTAGTCTCTCGCAGACAAGGCTAGAATTGTTTCCTGCACTGTTTGTGGCACAGAGACAGTATTTCAAAAGGCTTTGTTACCACGCAGCCACAGCTTAGACCCTTCAGTGGCTTTGCAGGTGTCAGATGGTTCAGACTATAACATTTTTGACAAACGCTGCAAGTGTGGATGACACTTGTAGAAACTTGTGTCCCTGCGTTTCAATTGACTGGTCACCAGACTATTCCTTGAAGCCCGCTGACTGTTGAAAAGAGGACAAAATTTGAATTTCACCACCGCTTCTTCTCAGGGACAGAGCAATAGTGCGAATAGTTGCAGATCCCCAAGCTTTTCCATTGAATGCACTCTAATTCTAAGGTAGAGAACGATGCCTGTCAATATTTTATCTTCTCTTCAAATTCTCTTCTGCAGCCAATTTTGAATGTGGCACGCATTAAAAAGCTGTGCCATGCCTACAACTGTTATTTCTTAATCTGTCATGAGATGAGCACTCCTCAGTTGTCCTGAAGGGTTAATGATGTCTGAGTGTGTGTCTGCGCCCTCAAGACATCCTGCTGAACACCACCATGATATTTGTCTTTTCCCACCAGCAGCCTTAGTTACCCAGCCCTGAATGACACAGATTGGATTAGCCACACGCCAAATGTCACAGAGCAAGAGAGAAAGGGAGGGGAAATAGAGGGAAGGGAATTGAGGAGGAATGAGAAAAGATAGGGTTTTCCTTTGTTGCTTTGTCTCTTTCTTCCATTAAGAGCAAAAGAAACAATCTCTTTGCCCTATCAGGTAAACTGGAGGGACTGGATAAACTGCAAGCCCGGTCACTGATAGATATCTGCTACAAAGAAGAGAAACGTGTTAGGGTTCAATTGGTAGAGGTTTCTGAAGACCCACACAAATGCTGATATTTTTAGACACAACTTGGTAACAGCTGATACTGGCATCTTTGAAAGCAGATATTCAGTTGTTTTAGAGAGGTTAGCAACTCGTTGTGACCGTTTTTTTGTCAGTTAAGTCTAAATGGCCTCACCTAAAGCCCCCCTCCAGTGATATCATGGCTTCAGGTGTTTTCAAAACTTTTGCTGAAACAGTTCACCTGGATTGGGTGTGCGAGTTGTAGGTAATCAGTTACACTCCCATTTTACCAGGTGAACCAATGATCTACTTGCACAGCCTGTTTGAAATCACTGGAAAGGGCGTAGTTACACCTGTTGCACTGGCAAACTGGGATTGGTGGAGAAAATCAGGCATCACTGAACTGTTCAAGAAAGAGTTTTGAAAAGTACTGAGTTTCATTTAAATTGACCTCGGTAAA
Organism: Myripristis jacobus; assembly: GCA_900302555.1. Classification (NCBI taxonomy): domain Eukaryota; kingdom Metazoa; phylum Chordata; class Actinopteri; order Holocentriformes; family Holocentridae; genus Myripristis; species Myripristis jacobus. The sequence continues at coordinate 6,438 of OMLB01034513.1, read as the reverse complement.
TTTTGCATAGTACAGCTTTAACACACTCCAACACAAGGAAGCTCTGTGGAACCAAAGTTGTATTTCAGTTGCACCATGTAAAATCAGCGGCACTCTACCCCTGAAGTATGTTAGTTTCACACACACCCAAACCTCCCTTTTCTTTTGCCTCTCAGGTGAAATGGAGGAGCTAGAAGCCCAGTGGCTGACAGGAATCTGCCACAACGAGAAGAACGAGGTGATGTCCAGCCAGCTGGATGTCGACAACATGGCAGGTGTGTTCTACATGTTGGCCACAGCCATGGGCCTCTCCCTCATCACCTTCGTCTCCGAGCATCTATTCTACTGGAGGCTCAGGTACTGCTTCACTGGTGTCTGCACCGGCCAGCCTGGTCTGCTGTTCTCCATCAGCAGGGTAAGAGTCATCTTTATACATGCAGTACACAGAATGCATGTGCATGCATGTTTTTTGTTTCCTGGTTATTGGTGTTCAAGGCTATAGGGTGTTATGAAGTGCTGGATTTGCACTATTTTCGATCAGAAGGGTAAAAGGACAGTATTGGCATGCAAACACTTGTATGCAGAGGGAGAGAGGGAAAGAGAAAGACTAACACATAGATACTGCTAAACTAAACAAAAAGTGTAGGATTGGACAGATTTAGGTTGTTAGGAGAAAAAGGAAGAGAAAGAAAAAAAAGTGCGGAGGGAGGGTTGCAGAAAGGAGGATGAGAGGGAAATGGTTGCAGAGAGAGGAGGCAGAGGGGAGGGGGGATCACGAGGCAGCCCTAAATATTGACAAAAATAGATCTTAATTTGCAGTGTTTTTGGGTGAAATCACAGCACCCACCCTAAACCAATCTATTCTCTCTCATTTTGTTAAAAGGTCAGCATTCCTCCCTGGTTGTGTGTGAGAACAGGAGACATGGATGTGCATTTCAAAAAGCACTGCAGTGTTTTTGCACTACTTTTGAGTTCACAAACAGGGGTAGTGGGGGGTGCAGATAGAGATAGAGTGAGGTTCGTAAGAAAGGTTTGCCATTTTAAACACGAGAGACTTGGGGCACAAAACATCCTCACTGACAAGCTCAACACAGCATATGTTAGTGTGTGCTCAACAAAAAGGATCATTTGTTGATCATGAGAAATGTTTTGTATGATTGTACTTTAAACAATGCAGAAAGAAAGGGCTCAGTGAGGAAAACATTTTCTTTTGTTTCTCACAGATTTGAAGAATTTTAAATATCATAGTATTGCATGTAGATATAAAGAAATTGCATTGGTAGTAATGCTTGTGTCTGTGTTATTCCATATATATAAAAACGTGAGTTTTGAGTGTTTTTTGTAACCTCTGTCACTATCACAGTTTAAACCACTGCCTCATAATGGAGTCTGGCATTTCTCCTGTTTATTCCTGTTTACTGTAATGTTGGCAGGGCTGTAATGAGCCTTGTTTCCTTGCATTGCATCATATTTCCATGACATTTCCCCTTTACAAAGTGTCCACTGGACATGGTGTGGGTGATGGACAGGATCTTGTCTTGGTAATGGAGCTGGAGAATGGGTTGAACTGGGTTGGATTTTTCCTGGGCAAAGCACTTTCTTTCACTTTCTTCTCTATTTTGAATATGTTTTTTTGGCAGTGTCTTCAGGAATTTATACATTAGTTTTTCCTGATTGACCTTGTGTTGACCTTGTGTAGTTTCTTTAAAGTTATACTATTGAATAGTTTATGAAGGTTGTTTAGAAGACATATGTGAAACAAAACATAACTTTCCATTTTCGGGGAGGCGTATAATTGTATTCATTTGTATGGCAGTTGAAAAATCAATTTTTTGATGAAAATGAAAGCTTAATTTCCGTCTGACTTAAATTTGTATTTATATTCTAATTAATGAAGACGATGCTGGTTCAATTTGTGATTTGCTGAGTCACTGCTATTTCAATACATTTCAATAAAACATGATTAGTACAGAGCACAGATCTGCTTGGCAAGAGCAGTTTGAGATAAGTAATCATTATTGTTTTTGTCTCTCTCTATTTTTCTCTCCATTCCTCTTTATATTCGATTTCTTCTCTCTCAATCCATTTTATTTTTTTCCCTTCCTCTTGCACTTTTCCTTCCTCCATCTTCTCTTCCCTCCTTTTCTTCTCCTTTTACCCACTCTCATTTCTGTTCTCTTTGCATTTTTTCCATCTCCTTTCGCCTTCTTTCTTCCTTTCCTTGTTTTATCTGCATTTCTCTCAATCTCTCCACCTTTCCACCCATTCATCCATCTGTCTCTATGCAGGGAATCTGGAGTTGCATTCATGGTGTCCACATTGACATGAAGAAAAAGACAGATCTGGATTTTAGCCCCCAGGCCAACATGCTCAAGCTCATCAAGTCAGCCAAGCAGATGACTAACATGTCTAACCTGGGTGGCTCCCGCATGAACTCTCCCAAACGTGAGTTCATGCACTCAGCTGGCCCTATGATCATGGACATGATGGCAGAGAAGGGCAATTTCATCTATGCTGACAACCGAAGCTACGCACCCAAAGATATGATCTATGGGGATACTGGGGACCTGCAGTCATATCTGGCCAACCGCCACAAAGACCACCTCAATAATTACATCTTCCAGGGAGGCCAGCATCCTTTGACCCTCAACGATGCCAACCCCAACACTGTGGAGGTGGCAGTGAGCGCTGACGCAGCCCAGACCAATGCCAAGCCACCTCGGACACTGTGGAAGAAGTCCGTGGACACGCTCCGCTCTGGGCCGCCTGGGGCCCCACCAATGCCTGACATGCTGATGCCAGATCTGCGGATGTCAATGAAGACGCAGCGCTACCTCCCTGAGGATGCGGCTCACTCTGACATCTCCGACTGCTCCAGCAGGGCAGCCTCCTACAAGGACCCAGAAAACAACAAGCACCTGAAGCCCAAGGACAACTTAAAAAAAAGATCGGTGACGTCAAAATACCCTAGGGATTGCAGTGAGGTAGAGCTGTCCTACTTAAAGACTAAGCAGGTCAGCGGCGGAGCTAACCAAGCTGGGAGAGGAGGAGGGGGGGAGAAAATCTACACCATCGACTCTGACCGGGAGCTGAGCCTGCACTCAGACCCCATTCACTACCGTGAAAGCCGGGGTCTGGCTGCAGACGATTTGGATTACCCTGAAATTTACTCCGACCACAATGACAACTACAGGAAGTGTGATCAGCCCATCATTCACCTGAACTCATCCCCTCTGCATCACACAGACTCAGATCTCCTACCAGACCCAACTTATCCGAAACATTATAGCCTGAAAGAGAAAAACCTTTCTTTGTCACCGCATGAGTCCAACGATCGCTACAAACAAACACATTGCCGTTCCTGCCTGTCCAAAATGACCTCCAGTTACGCAGCAGGAGGGTCATACCCTTCCACCGCATCTGCCTCAGCTTCTGTCACACGGTCGCCATACAACCGGTGTGAAGCATGCCTCCATACAGCCAACCTCTATGACATTAGTGAGGACCAGCTCCTTGCAGACACCTTAGTCAGCCCCAGCATGCACCACCAACAGCAGCAGCAGCAACCAGACGAGATGTTTGGGCTTTACTGGCCACAGACGGACGGGCCACATGTCCAGAAGAGGAACCGCTTAAGGCTGAGTCGTCAGCATTCTTTTGACAACATTATGCTGGAGAAGCCCAAGGACATAGACCTGGGCCGACCAGCACGCAGCGTCAGCCTCAAGGAGAAGGACCGCTTCCTGGACTCAGCATCCGACTCACCCTATGCCAACCTGTTCGGCATGCGTCCCTACTCTGGCAGACTGTTTGGCACTGGGTCGAAATCAATGCTGTTCAATCACACCCTTGAGGAGAGCAAGAGGAGCAAGTCCCTGTACCCAGACCATGGCTCGGAAAACCCTTTCCTCAGCCATTCGCTGAGGGATGACGCCAGCAGCAGACTGGTCCATGGACGCAGCTCCTCTGATATTTACAAACAGCTGGCAGTGGCCTCGCCTGCAGCAGCCCCCATCAAAACACGCAACGATGCGAACAATCTCCGCTCCTCTGTTAAATCTACCACTTCATACTGCTCACGGGACGGGCGGATAGCCAATGACATGTACACTACAGAGCATGTGATGCCTTACTCAGCCAATAAGACTAGCGCATACCCGGCCCCACGAGGCGTCCTAAACTCAGCCCAGTTCAGCAATAGACGGGTGTATAAAAAAATCCCCAGTCTGGAGTCAGACGTTTAGTCGATAAAAGAAATGATGTGTTTTTCTCCTTCTACTTACTCCTCTCTGGGTTTGTATTATAGTTTATCAACTATCTTATCCACTTAGGGATGCCATAGCCACACTACTTTTTTCTTCTTCTTCTTCTCTTCGACATCGTAATCCAAAAGAACTCGTACCCTCTTGGGTATGACCAGTACTACTACTACTCTCTTTGCAGATGATATCACCATTTCTGTCCATTCTCTCTCATGTATCAATGAGTTGGCTGCATGGCTGGCACTCTGCCATAAGGTTTCCTGATGTAAAGGGGAGGGAAATTAACCCTCCAAGCATGACAGGGGCAGGAAATGACACAGTCCCATTACTGGGAGAGAGAAGGCTTAAGTAACATATAATGGAGGACTGCTACCAGGGTTATCGAGAAAGACGCAGTTGATTTGAAAGAGAGATTTGGGACGAGTGATGAGGACAATGGGAGAAATTACCACAGGTAAAGTAAGAGAGAGAGAGAGAGAGAGGGAGGGAGAGAGAGAGAGGGAGAGAGGGAGGTAATAACAACCTCTCTTTTTCATCACCTTCTCCTCTTCCCCCTCTCCCTTTCCATCCCCTCTGCTGAGCTTGGGGCTCACTTGTTGAGGAGGAGAGGGCTGACAGGGAGACCAGATGGGCGCGTTTGATGTCGCGGCCAGACACGCAGGCGTCCCAGGAGGGCAGGGGCGTCACAGTGAGCTAGTCCAACAGTCTGCTGCTTGTTACTCTGACAAATATGGCCACCAAGACACCTGGCAGTGGAGGAGGAGAGAGAGGGAAGAGGGTGAAAGGACAGCAGAGGTAAAATGCCACAGAGGCGATCCAGTACGTGCAGAAGTTGCTAGGCTGCTAAGTATTGGTGTGCTTGGTCAGAATTTGGTTTTGTATGATGAGCCCAGGCTACATGATTGGTAATGAGATGCTGAGAGTATTGTAGGTGCTATACAATGAACAATGTTTACAGACTGACAGACAGACAGACCGACAAATCGACTGATAGAAAAAGACAGACAAACAGGGAAACCTGAGGCAATTGATGGGCATTTCATTTGTGGCTCTGCACATATAAAAATAATAGCAAAATATTGCTTTTTATTCTATTAAACTATAAGATTTATTCGGGATTCTGGCATTCGGATCCCCCTATTTAGAATTTTAGTGTTTGCTTATTTGGTAGCACAATAACCATTAGTTTTAAAACCTCTCCCACCTTTGCTTTTGAAAAAGCATAGCTTTCTGAAAAATACCGTCAAGAGTAGTAGATTATTTTGCATGTGTTGATTTTTTGGTGTCGGAGAAGAAAACATACACACATATACACACTCAGACACACACATTTTACATGTCAATGAAAAGGGACTATGTCTTGCCAGCTATGGTGGATGGATACGTACAATCGAAACCTTAACCCTTGACCTGTGTGCTTAGTAAATCAGTGTCATACTCTGGCTCCTGCTGCGAAAGAGCGAGAGAATGGTAGAAGGGAAGAGAGCAAAGAGAAGATACACAAGGGAGCAAAAGGACGAAATGACACCTACGTCCACCACCCCCTTTGTTTGAGGTGCGGAGGGTGTGGGGGCTGACGTGTTTTTGTCTTTTTTCCTCCCTGACGCTGAAAAACAGGGTACTAGCTATAAAAACGACTGACAATTCCTTCCTTCTTTCCTCCTTCCTTCCTCCCTTCCTCACGCAACATGACACATCGCTAGAGTGTTGGCTAACTAAACTATTACTTTGTTTCCTCGGGTTTTTGTAAAATTGAACTTTGCGGGTTGGTTGTTCAGCACAGCTTTAGCAGTGCTTCTACAGTCTAACTGGTGGATGGGGTTACCGATTATTGATCATTGATTACTGGGACAGCAAAACACAATCCACGATCAACCAGGGCTCTTGAAGAGGATCTAAAGACTCCTTATAATGGATCCCTTGTTTACCTTAATAGTGGGGATGGGATGGGATGGGATGAGGGGTTGAGCCAGAAAGGGGTGGGGCTAAACTCCACTGTCATGTATTCATCAGTCAATCATGTATCCATCTTGGTGTGGAGTAAGTTGTGTGAGTGCATGGCAGACCTTGGGAAAGCTTGAAGTCTTAATGAGAACATTTGGTTCCTAATCTGATTGTTTTTGCATTTGTTTGTATGTTGTTGTTTTTTTTTTTTTTTTAATTATTATTATTATTATAACACTCAGCTGAAAAGACT
>OMLB01034512.1:0-11010 GCA_900302555.1 Myripristis jacobus | reverse complement strand
TTTACGAGCGAGGCGTTCCCCAAATCACGTGGCGAAAAACAAATGTGTGTATCGTCGAATAAATCCTCGCTCTAAACACTGAACGGCGACCGGCCTGCAGACAGTAGCTGGGTGTGTGCTTGCTTTTGTTTTGGGGATCAGTGCGCTCAGGACATTAGTCACACTGCTATATAAAAAAAAATCTCCATTTTAACATCTAATCTCATGTTCTGTGTTGAAATTTTGTTTTTCTTGAAGCAAAGTGAAGAAAAATCTGCCAGTGGGATGAGATCATCCCACTTGATGCCAATGATAATCAACTCGCAAAGTGCAAAATGCTGCAAATAAAGGCAAAGAAAACCACTGATGTCAGGCAGCCGTGTCAAATAGGGGTTGATATTTATTTTGACAGGTGTATTCAGTGCCATTCATATTAACTGGGATCTATACAGCAGCACAGTGTCTAAAATATCAACACGCTACGCCGAAACACTGGTGCCGTTTTCTCTGATTACCAGTCGGTTCACTGCGAAAAATCAACATTAGCAAGTCCTTCAGTGTCACATTCAGTGTTAAAATAGTTTTTCTTCAAACTAGGCAACACATTGTCGAGTGCCGGATGAGATAATCCCACTTGCTTCCAGGATTTTTTTTTTTTTAATAAAGTGATATTTTCTGAATCCTAGTGGGCTTCCAGTGGGATTATCTCATCCCACTGGAAGATTTTTTCAAGAAAACAAGATTTTAACATTGCAGGCTCTGTGTTCATGGGCGTGCAAAGACTATTGCAAAGCCGTATGATGACTAGTTGGTATTTTGATGACCCGGTTTGCAAGTTCATGTTGTATTTTCATGTTTGGTGCAAATGTAGGAGAGATGGTGCACCAAAAAGGGAGGTTTATTTAAATATAGAAGTGTTCACAAGACGTCTGATCTCAGCACAACGTCACTTCTCTGGATGGGTGACGGTTAGGAGACCTGCCACACACACGGCCTGTTTACCCAGATATTCTGCCAGCGACTTAAAGTAAAGAATTGTTGTTTCAGCAGTGTTGAGGACAGGAGCCATGAAGTGGGGATGCGTTTAAGATGCTTTGGACAACGCAGGACTTTTCAGTGGAGACGTGACAAACAGTAGGGCAGAGCGAGGCTGAAGTGAACGTGGTGAGGACGGAGCAGCTGGTGAACTGGACTGCTTTTTTTTTTGTACTGTATGAGTTACATTTGTTACTTTATTTAAGAAAAAAAATCAATAATGAATTGCATGTCTCCTTGATTTATTCATTTATTCCTGTGAAATAATGAACATGATAGTTAATCTCCGACCCTCTCTGATGTATCCCACCACACCCAGCCCCTCCACGCTTGGCGCACGTGGGCAAGGCGGCGCCCAGATGAACGGAAACAGCCACCGAGTTCGGACGCGGCCTCCCTGACTGCGCACTAGTTGCCGGTCGCTGGGCCTCGAATATGATATTAAACGACTTGCTGAGATGGAGACTGTTTGCAGCGCAGTGTGTTTTCACGTCTGGGTGTGTGTGTTTTGACATGGCTGGGGCACGCTGGGCCCACTCGCTGCATAACTCTTATGCAATAATCACATGTAAATGACCGGCGCATGGAAATGCACCTCCCTTGGTTTACATAATCTTGTAATGACCCCTTGTAATACACTGTCTGCAATATTGGCTCTAATAGATTGTTCTTGCTCTAGTTTTTTTTTTTTTTTCTACCCAACTTATTTTTGCTCCGGCCCCTGGAATTACACTGAGAGTGAGGCTGGCCTATTAGCACTGTGACATGAGTGATTTAATTTACCCTCTCTCTCTCTCTCTCTGTGTGTCTCTCTCTCTTTCTCTCTCTCTCTCTCTCTTATTTAGCATGCGACAGGCGTGGACAGTAATGCCTGTGTGATTGGGCTGTGCAGGGTGATGATTTTAATAAACACACACACGCCAAGAGGGCATGGGTCAACGGTGTTTGGATTCATCAGCCGCACAGGTAAGATGGAGCTGTGAATGATTCAAGAGCAAGCTATGCACACACACACACACACACACACACACACATACACAAATGCATTTTATAAGTGATCTCATGGAGAAAACATTCAGTATCGCTCCCACTGCTCTTTTTCACAGTTGTTAGCTGATGTTTGTGTGTTCTTTTCACTGCATTTGTGTACAAGGTCTGCGTATTTGCATTTAAGTGTATGCTAAAGCGCATCTGTGCATAACTTAGGTGGTTGGAAAATGTGTGTATGTGTGTGTGTGTGTGCATGTGAGTGTGTGCATGTGTTTACCGGCTCTGTCCACTGCGTCACAGCTCTCTGCGTACCCAGCCCTCCATGAAGGCCTCGTGCTCCAGCTCAGAGAAACATGTGGCTCCGGTGTTAATTGAAATTTGTCTAATGAAGTAAACTTACGAAAGGGAGAGCGACAGAAAGACAGGGGAGCAAAAGAGAGAGAGGAGAGGAGAGTCGTAGCGGGAGGAGAGGTAGAGAGACAAAGAGAGGGCAAGGAGGAGGAGAAGTGGGGGAAAAAAAAGAAAAAGAAAGCCTCAACTTTCTTTAATTATGTTTACCCAACAGGCTTTGCTTCCTCATTTAAATAGCATAAACATCTGGCCGTGGCGCGCCACTAGCATGGCGGCAGTAGTCAAGCAAATCTTGTGGAAAATAATGAAATTAGATCCCCGGTGCTGTGACAGTGGAAGGGCAGAAGACATCCGCTCCATGTTAATAAAATTGCCATGAATGAGTGAATACAATTAGGAAATTGTCAGTGGCGGCAGTGAACTTTTGTAACTCACCGATGTTTGCATCATTCGATTAGGGCAGCAATTTGGACTTGTTTATTTGCGGCTGTTGTGGCTTTTATTAATTGTGACCCTGCGGTGATTGGCCTGCGATTAAGCCAGTCACATATGATGTGGCTCAGGGTGAGGGATGGATTGCAGGGCGGAGTGGCGGCGAGTGTTTTTTTGTCACCATTTGTTCATCTGTGTGTGTTTGTGTGTGTGTATGTGTGTGTTTAGAAGGAGTGAATTTAAATACGGAGATACATTTGTAATGTGTCAGCGCAGCAGCGTGCTTTGGATATGCAAGATACTCTGTCAGTTGCAGCTGTACAGGAAGAAATTTACCAGTTATGACTTGACTTAAAAACTATAGTAAGGATGTGGTTAGGGAACCTTCCTCTAATATGAATTCTAATCTAAATACAATGCAGTGTAAATGATGAAATGCATGATATTTTTTTTTCACTAGCCTTATATTCGGTGTGTATTTGAATTCCCAACACCACACCGACAAACTAATACATTATGCACTCCCCCAAACTTGAGTTTAGCAGTGCCGAGTTAGACATGCAAGTGATCGGCTTCATTTCGACAAAGAATTTACACCATCTGAATAACATAACACCTTCCCTGGTAATGATTTCTGCTAAGAAACAGGACACTGCAGAAATTTCCATCACAGCAAATCATTTTAGGCTCATCTTCAGTGTTAAAATATTTTTTTTTGGTTTTGTTTTTTCTTTACACAATTGAAAAAAAACATGACTTTGATGAGACAACCCCACTTGTTTCTAGTGCAGTTTCACTTGCTTGCTGGGAACAAGTGAAAATATGTTGAAACAAGGCAGAAACAAGGCAAGAAACAACTATAATCGATTGTTGATTGTTGTATTTATTCTTTATTCTGCAAATAGGATTATAGGTAGTTTAGCTTTAACTTAGCTTGCAAACTATTAGGGCTTGGTAACAATGTGCAGGACAACTACCGTGGTCTAATCATATGAAGAGCCCCTTCAGTACTGGGATTGTCCATTTAAATGTCTGAGGGAGAGTAGAGAGGACTTGATGAGATGCAGCGGAGGAACTCGAGTCGGACTGATGGTGAGGAGCAAGAAGACAGAAAAGAGGTGGAGATACGAGCCTCGTCTTCTGTCTGTTGTCAAGGGGAATGTACGCTCAGGGCGTCAGCTGGCAGGAGCATCTTTTTGAACTTTTCTTTGACTGAAAAAGGTGCCCAAGATGTGGAAGACATCCTTCATAGTCCCCGTGCCCAAGAGGCAATGTCCCAGAGCTCCCACTGACTTCAGGCCCATGGATTTTACATCATGACTCATGACTCAAGACCTTGGAGAGGCTGGTTCCACAGCACTTCAGGGCCCTGGTGCACGGCTGCCTGGACCCGCTGTAGTTCGCGCACCAGTCATTGGAGTGGAGGGCAGGATCGTCTACCTGCCTCACAGAGCCTACACACACCTGGAAAAGTCACAAAACACTGTGGGGATCATGTTCTTTGACTTGGGAACGTGCTACTTAGAAAAGTTCTTGGAGGACTCCTTCATCATGGGCTGAATCACAGACTTCATGGGATGGTGTGACAGCAGCCACCTTCAGCTCAACATGGAAACCAAGGAGCTGGTGGTGGACTTTTGTCGCAGCAAGAGGCCCCAACCCCCTACAAGTTTCTGGAGGTGCAACTCAGCAACAAACTGGACTCGTCAAACAACACTGAGGCAGATCAGCCCACTCGGGTCAAGAAAATAAGTGGGATTATCTCAGTGGCAGATTTTTTATTACGTTTGAAGAAAAGCAAGATTTTAACAGCAGATAGGAGAATAACTGGCTTGTTAATGTGGAGATTTAATGGGTTTTAATCATTTTTTGGGTTCAGCTGTTGGATACTTTGGTTACTTCAGCTCTGTGTATGTGTACTGGACATTGATGTTCCCAGTGAACTGAAATTTTCAACACAAGCTATTGTTATGATGGCAAAATAAGGGCCAGGATGGAAATAACTGGGATTATTCAGCACTTGCAAACATTTCCAGCCTATCAAGTCATTAAGTCTCACACTCAGTTGTAAAACCCTACATTTTTTAAATATATATTTTTAAATTCTGCCTATGGCATGAAGAAATCCATTTGTTTCCTATGCAGTTTGACTTTTTGCATAATTTACCTGAAACATTGTGCAGTAAGACAGATCACTCCACTAATTTTAATAAAATGTCACTTTTTCCAGGAAAATTCTTGAAACAAGTTAATTTTCATTAGAAATAAGTGGGACTTAGTAACACACTATTCCTATTTGTTCCTTCATTTGATTAATATTATTATGTTAAGTCTTGATATTAGATTATCTGACTTGCTCAGATGGACACTTGCTCACTAAACAGTGACATTCTTGAGAACAAAATCAATTGCATTTCTTTGAAATACTGATCAGTGAACATCAGGTAACATTTGGTGTATATATACACACACACTGTGGTGTTTTGGGATAAATCCCTTCAAATGCTCCTAGTCCTTTTATCATCTTCACTCCTCGGGTCCAGGCGCCACGATCCATTCCTTTGCAGTTTCCTTTGCAAATTTGAAGTAGTGTGTCCCTGCCCTCCTTGCTCTATGATTTCTGGAGAGAGGACTGTATTTACTTTACAGCCTCACGCAGGCAAGGGAAGGGATTACATTTGTGGAAATGAGTTGTCATTTCAGGAGGTAATAATGGATTTGGGGCTGAGAGCTCAACAAACACAACACGGGGAGAGGAGAGAGGATGAAACATGGGAGCCGAGGTGGAGAACGTGTGTGTGTACATTGTGGATTTGTGTGATGGGACACACACACACATACACACTCTCACACACACTGTTTGGCTGGACATCTGTACAAATGAGAGAGTAGTGGGGGATTCTGCTGGGGTGCCTGGTTGGGGGGTGGATATCCCACCACAAGATTCCTCCAATCTTCAAAGCTCCAGTCCAGTTGGAGGTAATGGTTTCCATCCCTGTTGCCAGATTGGGTTCGTCCTGTCATCACCGCTGTATTTACTGACAACCATGTTTTATCTTTTGTCTTGGCCGCCCTCAGAATTGCCTCCGTAGTATTTTACGCTGACTAGAAATGTCTCTTTTGTCTTTGGCTCCAGTTTTTGGAAGTTCCACTCTTGCTTGCCAAAGGAAACAAGCCCTCTTGGTTTCGCCCGCTGCTCTGTAACCATAACCCCTGAACCGAGCGGTAGTATGACAGTCACATCCAGTCCGTCAAGGCCTTTTAATCACGGTCCACATATGCAGTTTTTGACACAGAGCCCTTAAACAAAAACCCATCCAAGGAGTTAATCCCGCGTAACCTTGACTTCCAACGTCTTAGTTTTGCCTCCATCTTTGTCTGTCAGTGTTTCAAGGACTGCAATAACCTTCATAGTGTGGAGGAGATTTTTATTGCCACCTTATTTCATTACTCTGGCTCAGGAACCACTCGTGTACTAATGCAAAACTAGCCTGTGATATATATCAGAACCTATACGTTACGCTGTAAGTCAACTATCATCGCCCGCCCTCCTCCGCTGTGGTACAAGCCTCACGCTGGCATTAAAAGGAAACATCTTTGAAAGGGATTGTGGGTCATACCTACCATTAGGGGTCCCAGGCAGCCCTTTTTTACAGGCTTGGCATGTACTTCATACTTAATGATGGAGCCATATGTTTGAGCTATTGAGAATGTATGTGCCTTGATGTGTGTAAAATGATCATTCCAGGGCATGGCAAGCAGAAGAGGTGGGGGGGCTTATGGGATGACTGGCTTTGTTAAATAAACCCCACGTATTTTTTGCACATTAGCTGTAAAGTTGCAGGTATTTTTTCCTATCTGAGGATGATACAAACATGAAAGAAATGAATGCACGACACACAATTACCAAACATGGAGCACAAAATGTCATCAGCCTGAGTCTCTTAAATGGTGATTTTCAGCAGGTGAGGTTTGAGGATTGGCTGGTGGCATATATGCACTTGTGCTTGTGTATGCATTTACGTGTGTGTGTGTGTGTGTGTGTGTCTATGCGGAGCGTGCATTTGCATACAAGTATGTACATGTGCACACATGTGTGTTTGCATGCTTGCAGGAATAGAAATTATCTGTGTGCGTGTGTGTGCGTGCTTGCGTGCATGTGTGTGTGTGTTTCGTGAGACAGATGGGTAATAGCCTCTGTGCTGAAAGCGGGGCCCTGTGTAACGTGCAGCCCTGATTGCAGACCTGATTACCTGCCATATGCTAGCTGAAGGGTTGAGGGCCGGACCAAATGAGAACGGTATGCAAACGTTAAAGCAGCGTTTTTATAGCGCAGTCATTATGCCCCCGCTCTGGCAAATGAAAACGAGCGTGGCAGGGAGGGAAAATAATGAAGTCGTAAAAAAATGGACGGGTCACGGTGCGTGGTCGCCGCCGCTGCCACTGCCGCCTGCCTCCCCGCTGTAAGCCCATTGGCTAGACGGGGAGGGGAAGGGTCCCTGCTAAGAAGATTCAAGGCGTGGGTTAGACCGCAGGGTGGCCCTGTTCGATCGGAAAGACTCCCAAAGAAGCAAGATGGCAGCTAAAGATCAAACTGTACAGCCTTTTTGGTTATGGGAACTAGTGCGGAATGTGTTTGTGAGAGCAAGTATGTGTGTGTGTGTGTGAGACAGTGTAAGAGACAGTGTGTGTGCCTGTGTGTGATGTGATTATGTTCCTATTAGCCTTTGCATTCTCCATTATGCATGCGGCGTACAGGCTAAACTGACCTTGTAAGATGATCATTGACTCTCCTTGGAAAACACTTGTTATCCCAGGATTAACACACACACCAATTACTACCTGCCCGCCACATGAGCTCAGGAAATAAAACATTTCCTATCTCTGTCTCTTACAAAGGGGAAGCATCCAGCTCAGCATACATACACAAGTACAAGTGGGGCACGCAAATGCACATTTATCCACGTGTATTGTTTTTTTTAGAGACGGTAAATGTATTTGTTTAAGCACTACCGATGCATAATTTAACAGCAGAGTATATTATGCCAATGGCAGACATCTGAAATGGCTGGATTACCAAACAGGCAGGGTGAGCATATGTATATTTTATTGATATATTGTCATGTGACGGCAGATTTAAAGTCGTTTTACCTGTAAATGAGATGGTGCAGGGTGATTTGAAATCCATGCACATTTATGTTTCACATACTGATTCCCTGAGGTTTTGGATAAATGGGTCTCTATAGATACTATAGTGTAATGCATGTACTGGATTTTCTTTTGAAAAGGCTACACGTCCATTTAGGAAAATACAGCCCCTATTCACATTCATTGTTCAGGATCTCAAGAATGCGAGTAATTACAGCTGAAATGTTACTATTTTGCATTTAAATGTCTTCAGATATGGTGAGTGTCACTTTTTTTCAATCATCAGATGTCTCACTGTAGCACCCATTCTGTGAATGGACACACAATAACATTGAGTTTTGACTGATAGTGTTCATACTGTGTTTTTTTTTTTTTTTTTTTTTTTTTACATCCGTTATATGGAATACAGAATATTTTGCAATTCCAAATGAATTCCTTCTGATAACTGAATATTTCAGCAAGTATGCAATCAAATAAACTTTTTTTTTATGTATAGTTGAATATTTTTGCTGCTCGTCTTAATTAGGCAGTAGCCATAGAAAAATGTAATACCATGATCTTCTCACATAAATATTCAACTATATGCACATATATGTAACCATAGTCAATTATTTCAAGCCATTTGATTATAATTCTTAAATCTTTAAAGGGGCATTAAGTAGTTTCAGATACCTATCGATCTCTTTTGTTGATCAATAACAGTTCAAAGAGTTCCTACTCGCTTCAGCCGCCTTGTTCCCTTGAATTGCCTTGGCCCATAATTCACATAAAGACTCATTTTCACAATAGACAGGAGGAACCTACTGTTGCTGCAGAGCTGGAATCCAGAGCTGCTTTACACTCCAACAGGCAGTGACTTTTTATTCTAAAGCCTGATCAAATATTTGTAGAGTCGTTGGTATTGATCAACAGGCCTATTAACCTTTGCAGATATATTATGGTCATATTATGCCTCATGTGCGACGAGGTAGGAAAGACGTTATTTATTGCCCCTGTAAAGTCCCCATGAAATGAATAAATTCCTGGAAACTAGAGCATCATTAATGGCAACCTCATGCTGCACCATCAGGTATAAAAAGAAGTTTCAGCCAGTAAAGACTAGAATAAAGATTTTTGAACAATCATACACTTTTAAATGATGCCTTCCCCTGAAGAGTCAACTTTTGAAATCATGCACACAAAGAATATTATACAGTACAAAAATAGAAAGTAGTTGGTTTTAGAATATAAAAGGCTATCAGAAGCAAACATTCTCTGATTAAATGTTTTCATGAGGGATTCACTCTTTCAAGCCGGGAGAAAATTCAATGGAAATGGGTTTGTCTATTCTGTTTGAGGTGGTTATGAGGAAATTCCATCTCTGATTGTCTTCTCGTCTTGATTATTAATGACATTTTGTGCTCCGTGTAAATCTCTGCACACCGTATATGAGATCCAGTGTTGTTCTCACGTCACACACACACACACACACACACACAGCCCAAACTCTTCTTCGTTTGTTGTATTTGGTGAGTAAAAGTGACTCCCACCACACTTCACACCTGTCAAAGTGTGTGAGAGATGCCTCTTGTTGTCAGAGGTTCCCCGTCAGTTTTCCTGCTTCCATCCATCAGGAGGAGAAGCGGGTAACTTGTGTATAATCCTGAAGCCCATTGTGGCCTACTTAGTTGGAAGGGAACATGCCTTTCCGACTGGTCGTGGCTTTGTATGTGGGTCAGCTTCATTCAAATTCTCTTTCATTCCAGCTCTTCTTCCGACACTGTGGCCCATCATTAGCTGTAATATAGGTCACCCCAGGCTTTGTGAGGCTCCAGCCCCATTTGCATTCTTGATTCAGACGTAGCAGTCATACAGCGACTGTAGGTAGGGAGGTGTGGAGCCGGGGAAAGTGGCATCAGAAGTAAAGGCGAAGCTTTTATCACTTCTGATGAAAGGAGGGGGTCAGTCTGGATACATGCTTAAAAGGATCAGGGTGTTTTCCCTGCGGTGCTCTCGTGGTATGCGGGAAGATAAAACTCCTCTGGATGCAGGTTTAAATGTAGGTAACGTCTCTATCCATTTCTCCGCTGGATCCACAGGAAAAAAAAAAAAAAAAGACCAGATTAGCAGTTGATTGGATCCTGTACTTCTGGGCTTCATGTGGCACACACTTCAAAATACATGAAGTGAAGTTACAGTACAGGCAGGCAGTGGATTCAAACAGCCTCAGCTGTGATGACTTCAAAATATAAAATATGTAAAATATGACATATTTCAGTGATAATGAAACCAAAAATGTCCAGTTCACAGTACACATTCCTGGTTTACGGTACTTATTAGGCGTTATTATGATCGCCCACTGGGTTCAGATCAGGGTTATGATGGGGTGAAGGCAGGGCCGGCTCTTGGCATAGGCGGTATAGGCGGTCGCCTAGGGCGCCATCTGCTGGAGGGGCGCCGCAAGCGCCAGTCACCCTTGGGAAAAAAAAAAAAATTAGTAATAACGATAATAATAATTTCCGATGCCCATTGGCGCCCTCCCTTTGTGTTCTGTCTTGAAAATTACATAAAATAACCAAATAAAGAAAGAAATAAACAAAGACACGTTTGTCACTTGAGCTGCCGAGTCACATGACGTGTTGGGGGGCGCATCTCAGGGTCAGAGGAGTCGGGGCTTTAACATAGTGCACGTGCACGCCGCGCCCAAGTTGAAATTTTTTGTAACTCGGTCGTCCAATAGGAGAGAATAGTGGAATCTGAAAAAATCGTCGTCACCACTGGCACAAGCAGAGGTCCTTATATAGCAACACTTACGGTAAAAACGGCTCCATTCACTGCAAATGCCCCTATATTGCAACACTTACGGTAACTCATACGTTAGGTAAAATGCAGAGAAAGGCCACAGAGAGAAAGATACAGCCGGCAGCGGGCACTCACTGTCCGCACGGACTCCGCAGCTTCCCGTGAGCTCCGGGTGACTCTCAGCCGTCTGGCTCTGTCCTACAACCCCCAGCAGCAGCAGGAAGCCCTCACCCTGCCACCGGGTTGTAAGGAGGACTACAGGTGTACAAAATTCATGTATTCAAAAAGCGAGTC
>OMLB01034511.1:0-14959 GCA_900302555.1 Myripristis jacobus | reverse complement strand
AATGTGGAGAAAAAAGAAATAAATTGTATTTCAACCTCTTACTGTTTGGATTTTTACCCAACTCACACACAGACACACACACAGACACATACACACACACACACACACACACACACACACACACACACGGACATTGCTGACAGTGCTTTCCTGCTGAGTCCATCAGAATGAGTCAGACAGATACAGGTAGTGCCCATCTATATATTACACACACACACACTCACACACACACATGCAGAAGTGCGTGTGAAGAGACTGTGGGAGGTGACAGTGTAGCAGACACTCTGGAGTCTCTGGATCCTAATAACACACCGCCGGCAGATGAAAGAGAGAGAGAGAGAGAGAGAGAGAGGGAGGGAGGTAAGAGAATGGGATTATAGAAGACAGAGAGAAAGAAAGAGAGACTGGTGTACACTCCTTTCATGTGGCACACAGTTGGAAAGGGGAGGAGAGTAGCGTGTATGTGTGTGTGTGTGTGTGTGTGTGTGTGTGCATGTGTATGCGTGACAAATGAGTTGTCCATCTTCCAAAGTTCTCTCTCTCTCTCTCTCTCTCTCTCTCTCTTGCCCTCCAGGCTCTTGAGCAGACAGCCAGCCAAACCCACAGGTTTGACAGACGAAGGAATGACATGGAAGAAAACCAAGGATAGAAACACTTTCAAACAGTGTTAGAGACCCAAACACAAGAATAAGACTCATAAAATGACATAAAATAAACTTGCAGATGTCAACTTTTCTCTCTAGGACCTTAAAATCAGCTTTCTGAGGTATTTTGGTGAAAAGTGATCTCTTGGTGTAAAGCCAGTATTTACCATGGGTTAAGTGAATCTTAAAATGTTTATTTAAAGTTTAGTAAAAGCACAAGTTCTTATGACAAAGGTTGTTTTGACATATTAAACCCTGATATGTCCTCACATTAATGAGTATGATTTCCAAAGAAAACATATTCTCTTTTATGATACTCAAACACAATTTAAATGTCTATGATTTCAACAAATGGACAGTGACGGCATCTATGCTGCTCTTGATAAATTCCTGAGTGCATTCCTATAGGCTTATATGGTGCTTCGTTGGCTCAGGTACTAGTTTAGAGAAGAAAATTGCTGTATTGTAGTTATTTGCTTGACATAAAACACAAACCATGTAATCACTTTTTATTCCTAAAACGTCAGTGTTACTTTTGATAAAGCCAGCACAGTGTGAGCCTGGAGTGCTGCAGTAAATGGTCTAGTAGGGACAAATGGATGATTTGGGTGTCTATTTTTAGACCATAAAATAGCTCACAAGCAATGTTAGGTAAGTTACTCAAAAAAAGTAATCAAGTAACAATAGTCATTACTTTCTAGAATCTGTCCATGACCAAGAAATAATCAGAATTTTACTACAACAGTAACTGTAATTTGATCACTGAAAATTAAAACCTAAACTCTTACATCTTTACTGTGAAAAAGTATCTATTTACTGCAATGTGAGTAAAAATAATCTAATTTTCCTTAAAAGTAAAAAATTATATGTATATTTATGTAAATTAAAGATGGTTTAGAATATTCTATTTTAAAGCCACAATGAGTGAGGACCATTTAGATTCAAGTGTGTGGAATAAGTGCATAGCAATTATGAGAACCATGTAGACTCAGCCCTCAAATTATGTGGTTAGTTCGGGTCCGTTCAGTGCTTTCGTTATTCATTACTATCTGTTCCACTTACATATCAGTTGCATGTGAATAGTCATCATTTTTGCATTGTCAGGTATTGCAGCTTTTCTGCCATATTCACCACCATGTTGGCATGAAGAACTTTATGCCATGTTGGCATGAACAGGAGCCTCATACTGGCAACGCTAATAGCATTTTTTGCTGCTACGGAGCAGTGTGGCATCAAAATTTGTGTAGACCTTTTTTACAGCAGCTATTTTGTCATGAAATAACAGAAAAAAACACAGGTGATACTATAGACATTCATCAAGAAACGGTTCCATTTAGGTGTAACAGAGCTGCTCCAGTCACCAGCATGAACAACATCAGGAGTCTGACTCTGTTAGGCCTGAATGCATCTGAAGCTTCATTAACGTGATTAGTAACACCCGTGTTTACCTGCTATTCCATGTCAAACTGGCTGCTGTCAAAATTGTCTATTATAACTTGCCTCAGCTTCTGGCATCTCTTAAGCATCAAAGAGCTGACCGACCCTTCAGGACTGGTATGGGCATTACTGAGACTCAAGAGTCTCAGGAGCTCTTCCATGAGCCTTTGAAATATGCCAGTAGTCTCCCAGCAATCTCCTCTGTTCTTCAGGGAACCTGTTCTTGAACATAGTTCAAAGGGCAACCTAGGAAAGAATTCTGAAGAACCTTTACAAACTCCCTTAAATATAGGAGGTTCTTCGAGGAACATCACAAGGAATGTGGTTCCAGTAGGAACCATGTGACTTCAAGTAAATGGGTATTCTGCATGGGCATGTCTTTAGCAGGGGTGCCCACATGCTTTGATATAAGTTAGAATGTAAGAAAAGTAGCATGACGAGAAAGGAAGGGACGGAAAGCAAATGCATATACAAAGGACTTCAGGGGATTGAAGCCCACTTTCTCACGCGCACACATAAGTAGACTTGAACCCTCACTGGGTATGTACCCTAAAGCACGGATCCACTTGGACTTCCTCCATGCCTGCTTTCAGAGGTGTTTAGGCTCTTACCTTCCTGTGCTGAGCCTTTAGCCTCCAGGTGTCAGAGAAGAATGCATGTCAACACCACAGAGGAACAGAAACAGAGGGCAAACAGGGACTTGTAGAGGCCTGTGAGGAACACTTCGCAGGAAAAATCATTTTCACCGAGGCTACTGTAGCTTCTACACAACCAATTACGGTGTAAACAACATCTAAACAGACTAACGAGGACAGGCAATTTAGAAAGTCACACACAAAAACATCATTTGGTGGGTCATTTTTTCCAAAGCACCTACAGAGTTCATGCATTGCCCTAAAGGGACTCAAACCTCAAACTGCATCAGTGTATCAGGACTGGGCTCTTCCCTTTGTGAAAGCCTTTGCAAGATATAGCAAGCAGAGGTGATTCTACGTTAAATTCTTTTCTTGTCTTTTTTTTCTGATTATGCCTTAGACAACTAAATCCTCAAACCAGCTTTGCGCTGACAAAGATCCTCTACGCACTACCTAGAGTTTAGCATCGTAAATGTTTATTGTAGCAACCTAAGGGTGCGGAAACTGTTTTTCACGGTGGATTTGACTTAGAAAAGAATGTCACACTTTACACAATGTTATACTTGTTATTATAACAGCAAGATATGTAGACCAAACACTAAAAGAAAACCTTGTAAAAAAAAAAAAAAAAAAAAAGAATGCACTCGAATTTGCAATTTTCAGACATGCATTGTTATTGTTGTTTGACATTATCTTGGAAATACTTTATTTTCATGAAAGATACATCATTCTGATTCCAAAGACACATGATTTACGAGGACCAGAGACTCTATATTGCCTACTTATGTGAATGTAAGTGACCTGTCCAGTGCGTTTTCCTGCCTTCTGCCCAGTGCATTTTGGGATAGTCTCCAGCTTCCACCTCTAGGATTATGTAGGTACAGAAAACGGATGGAAGAAAGCTTTATATCAGCCTCTGAAGGTTGAGTTAACTACAGAAGGTAAACTGAGGTGAAGTGGTTTTACCCTCCACTACATTTCTGTTCTTTGGTATTCTGAGGTTGCTGAGGGTGAGACGAGGCGAGGGGAGGTGATGACATCAACTGCTGTGAGCGGAGCAAAGAGGAAAACTCAGCAGCGGAAGGAAAGTTTATAACAACGTCTTGAAAGATCAGGGGCTGACGTTACTTTCCTTTCCCTGCCTCCAGCCATGATCTGCACACCAGAGTTTGACTGATATGGGTTTCTCAGGCGATACCGATACCAGCTTTGCTGGAGTGACGCTACCAATGGCTGATATTATGTACGAGTATTCAGCCTGTTGAAATTCAGCTATTAAAATGACAAGGACTCGGTGTGTCAGAGTTAAAACCTCTGAAACCGCATGATGTGACAATGAAAGCCTCCAGTGACTGTCATGTGAATCAGTTTATTTAAGTGTTTTGAGTAATTTGCAGAAAACATTCAAAAATTACAGGAATAATATGGAACAATATATGCAAAAAAGATGGAACTTCATTGCAGGTTTTACAAATTGTTATCATGCAGCTTGAGGTCAAGGGGGAACCTCAAGCAGTAGTAGCCAGCATGACCGTCTGATATCGGCCTCATACATCAGTATTGTCATAATACACTCTTAGTAGCCCATTACGTGCATTTGCACATACATATACACACACAGACCTCACACACAAGCATTTCTGCAATATCTTAGTTGCACTTGTGTGTGTGTGTGTGTGTGTGTGTGTGTGTGTGTGTGTGTATGTGTGCTTTAGCACCCCATGGGTCAAGTTTAACAAGCAAATATAAAGTGACCCCTGCTGTTTAGGGCTTGTTTTAATTAATGTGTTTTCCTTCGCTGTGTCTCTCTTGCTTACTCAGTTTCAGAGAAAATGTGTGAGAGAGGCAAAGGCAGACTCTCTTTCTCTGTCTGTTGACTGTTTCATGTCACCCTCTTGGCAGCAGCCAGTTTTGAAGTCTTTGGGTTCATATAGTTTTTACATTGTTGTCCTCACACAAGGTGGAAATTTAGCTCTTAAACCATTTCCTGCTTATTTTCCCCATGTTTGTTTTTTGCCGTTATTCAGTTAAAGCAGTGCTATGCACAGTTAATAAATTCAACCAAATTCACTTTAAAACAATGTTCATACAAGGTATTGTCTGCCTTCTGACTCGTTCATGAATGTTGTTTTGTTGTTGTGTATGAAACCATGGTACCACTGCTGTCTTGACTGGGTTCCCCCTGTTCTTGGAAATATGAGGTTAAATAAAATAAAATACATTAGATTGAAGTGTTCACACATCTAGATGTTACTATCCATGATCTAGCACGCAGGAATTCAGTTTTTCAGAGAAAATCAGTCCTATTTGTTTATGGTGTTGGATATGGAAAGGTTTCAGTAAATGACAATTGAAACTTAAGAGCTACAAACAAACCTAAACGGCAGCAAGGAGGAGCTCCAGAGAAAGCTAGACACAACAAACTTTGAGCTTTTGTCTCTCTTGTCCCTTTAGTAGTCCCTTCCTCTTATGAAGCATTGTAGACTGGCCAGGCAGACCAACATGAGTGTGCCTTGTTCAGTTTACTGACACCACCTTACATTATTTCTGGGCATTGAAATTCAAATGTTTCAAACTGTTACCTTTCACCGGCGATGTGCATAGCTGCATAATGGCACTTGAAAGCTACTTTTCTGTAATTTGAGTAATATACACTGTGTGTGGGCCTTTGCTTCCAAACGCTCTCTTTATCTCCCTCTCTCTCTTTTGTTCTCTTTCTCCCTCTTCTTTGCAGACATTTGTGCTGCTATGTGCCGTCAGCCCCAGGCGGGCTTCCATCAGTTCATTAGGATAATACGATGTGTCTGAAGTCTGTGAAGCAAAGTATTCCATAAAACTATACGGTGTGAACTACAGCTGGGGGGGAGGCAGTATGCTGCTTCCCATAGCACATCAAGTAAGGTAGAGGCTTCTGAAAATTCCTGTGTGTGTGGTTGCTGGGAGGGATATTTGAACCTAAAACATGAAAAAGGGAAAGACCTCAAAGACTTCAAAAACTGCATTGTGTTTTGCAACAGAAGTCCTCATGCACTACTAATCATTTAAGTGCCTGAAAAAGAAAAATTGGTGTCCTGTAACATTATTTTAAGGTAGAATTTGTAAATCATATTTGCATAGATCTTTGCGTCTTGCCAAAACCACGCTGGG
Source organism: Myripristis jacobus (assembly GCA_900302555.1). Classification (NCBI taxonomy): domain Eukaryota; kingdom Metazoa; phylum Chordata; class Actinopteri; order Holocentriformes; family Holocentridae; genus Myripristis; species Myripristis jacobus. The sequence goes on along the minus strand of OMLB01034511.1, from coordinate 9,096 downwards.
CTGCCTCATTGTATGACAATTTCCTTGAAATATACAGTATATAAACTATATATGTATGCATATATTTTATATTTACAAAAATAGCTTTCTGTGGTATATTTGTATTCTGGTAAAATGTTCAGGCTCCCTACCATGTCTTTCCTTTTAAAAACATACCATTCAACTGTTCTCTGCCAGATTTAAGAGGAAGAGGAAACAACTTTCCAAAGGCAATATGAGGCCAACTGTGAATAAATGGTTCCACTGTTTTACTGAACCTTTTTCCAAACAATTTATCCAGTTAGCTGACATCCTAATCCAGAGCAGCATAGGTTAAGAGCAACAGTAGAAAAAAAATCAATATTTGCGAATCTGATGATCATAAGCAGCCCACACTGCGTCTGTTCCTGATTGCTTCCTTGCTACAATCCCTGCCTTGCTACAAAGTACTGAGGGACTGATACTACCCTCAAGCCACAACACCACCACACAACACTAATGCAGCATCTAAATCTGATTTTATTCCCTAATAGACTTAGACCTAAAAAACAACAGGCTAAAAATAAACAAGCTCTGGTTAAAATCATTGTCACCACACTTCTCGTTTCAAAGCTCTATCAGCATTTTCAGTAACTGCCCACTCACACCGTCTTTCTGCGGTATGGAGAGAACAGCCATCACCACTCGCTGCATATGGTCGGGTCCTGGGAGCCAGTAGACAGCTTTTAAATTCGGTGGTGTTTGTTTACTTTTATTGTTCTTTTATTAGGGAATAAAAACTTAATTTGACCCTCTAATTTTTCCTTGTTGGTGTTGTTGGGGAAGGCTACTCTCCACTGCTGGCAGCACCCTTTGCAGGTGGAGTGTAGTGGACAACCAAGCCGAGCCGAAAAACTGTCATGTTTAATGTAATTCAGAGTGCTTTTGAGTGGCCCAGTGAACTAGCTCGACTCAGGGGCTGCTCAGACCTGCCGTTAACATCTGTCCTGGGTGATTTGATCACAAGAGAACAACGCTTAGTACAGTTCTGAACGTTTTGAAGCTGCACTGCGATCTGGTCACTCAAGCCACATTCAGAAGTGGCCTGGTATGCATTTGTCCACATATATGTTGTAGCGTAGAGAACGACTGCCTAGTCAGCTGTCATCTCCATAAGCAGATGTATGACTCCATTTCTACAACAGGAGTAAAATCCCCAAAAGCTCATAACAATGAAGTATGTTTGGAAGCCAAATGTATTGTTACACAGTAACAGAAATTAACAGAAATTACATATTAAGAGAAGTCTTATAGTACATATTGTATTTATAGAGCAGGGACCTACTGGTTATTCATGACTCATTTTTAATGCTAGGTGTGAACTATAAAATGCCTCAACTGTATCTAAACACAATCTCAATATATCTGGATACAAAGCACCTGGTCTGAACACAACCTCTGTAAGCATCTCATTATTGGATTGCCCCTGCCTTCAAATGGGAATGGCTTTCAGATGATGCTGAGGCTGAAATCAGCTTCAACAATTCCCGATTGTGTGAATATCAATGCTACTCTCCCACAGGCTCAGTCATCACCATTTCGGCACAACGTCTTGCTAAGTATAATCTGTTAGTGTCTTCTTCTGTATTCACTTTTATTGTTATAGTGACTTGTCCACAAAGCTCTGTTTTGGGCCCACTGCTTTTCTCTCTATATATGCTTGGTAGAGCTTTATGTTAATTTGTGATTAGCTTTTGTTGCTATGCTGATGACACACAACTTTATATACCATTCATTTGTTCTATGCCACTTATCCAGGACTGGCTAGCAGTGGTAGCACTTTCAGAAAGGCAGCCCAGACGTCCTTTTCTGGGACATCCAGAACCTCTTAGGGGATTCTGAAGTGTTCCCAGACCAGCTGCAATACGTTGTCCACCAGCCCCAGGGTCTCCTCACGGTCAGATGTGCTCAGTACACTGCCACAGGGAGGAGGTGTTCTGGGAGGTGTTCCCAAGAGGCATTATAATTAGATGCCCAACAACCCAAACCACCTCAACTGGCTTCTTTCAATGCGAAGGAGTGGCAGTTCTATTCTGAGCTCCTCCCAGACGTCTAAGTCCATCACCCTCTCCCTAAGGGTGAGCCCTGCCTTTTTTCAGTCACCATCCAAAGTTTGTACTGTAGCTGAGGCTTGGAACAAAGAATGATCAGTAAATTGAGAGCTGTACCTTTAGGCTCAGGTCCTTCCTCACCACAACCGCCTGGTACAATAACCGCTTGACTGCGGCCACTGCCCCAATAAATCTGTTGATTTCCATTGCAAGAGACAGATCATTGGTAAAGCATATCTCTGCAGGTAGCAGAGGTTTCTTTTGAACAACCTCACAGTGGTGATTAGGGTGTGATTAAAGGAAATGCCTGGATTTAACAACATATACTGATGTCTTTTAATCCAGTTTAAAATATTGTAATACCATTTATTGACTATTAGACTCTATTCATTTTAATGTTCATATGACAGCAACTTTGCCAACTATACCCTTGCGACAGGACCACTGGACCACTGCAGGCCTTGTCTCTTTCCCTGCCACAGAGGAATAAGGAAAATGTATTCCAAAGGGAGGCTGGCCTTGGCCACTTTCAATTTGCAAGTAGCTGAACAGTGATAAAGGACTTTACAGTTAATGTGGCAATACAGGAAACTGCAAAGAACAGCAGCAGAATATCTGCAAAATCATTTTAGTCTCTATTTATAAGCCATAATCAATACTGTACTGTCTTTGCACTGCACTTCACAAAGAGCTGCCAATCTGTGGCCTGTGCTACAAAGCCTCTTATGTTGGATTTTCACTCTGAGTTTCAGTAGGTGGTGCTTTTTTCTTTGTGTGCTTAGCTACAGTGGCTATGGCTGCTCATTTTTCCAGTTTTTCAGTTAATTCCAAACTAAACATTTCTACTTCCTGTTTCCAGAGTAGTTTCCCAGGAATGGCCTATCGCACACAGAGTGTTTAGAACAGTATGTAAACGTTTCATGAACTGGATAGCTTGAACCATAATTGTTGTTATATCAATTGTAAATGTGGTTTAACAAAATAGGCATTTATTTCATATGAATTTATTACAGATTATTATTTATGGGGCATTGTCCAAAATGACCACCCTACCCTTATTGTCACATCATTGTTTTTTTGCTTTCTTGGCACATTTCTATTTTTGTTGTATTTATTCATTTATTTTGTCATTATTAAATTAAATCACACATTAACCAGAAAAAAAAATCTCGGCTGCCAGTGGCCTAAGTGTTTAGTGGTGGTGGAAGAGATTACGCCATCACATTTGGATCTCCTGTCCTGTTTACTACAACTCTGAATGGAGAGAGAGAGAGAGAGAGAGAGAGAGAGAGAGAATGTACATGTGTGTGTTTGTGGAGGATGCTTTAAAATGACTGACAACTTTTTAATTTTTTTTGAAAGATATGAAACAGTATCCGTATGCATTTAATTGTGCGTCACTTTGGTGGTTACGGTGAACCTCTTCACCCCAGCACACATACACATACACACACACACACACACACACACACCTTTCTCGCCATACACCCATAGGCTCCTGTTTCAGATCTGTCACATAAATTTAAAAAGTTGTCTCCGGAGTCACTTTAAGAAAACACACGCACGCACGCACGCACGCACACGCACGCACGCACTAGGCTTATGTCATCGGCCCCTCTTTCCTCTTTTTTTCAGCACCTGAAAGTAATTTGGTCAAATGTCCGCTTGTGCTTTTGGTCTGACCAGTCAAACCAGTAACCGAGCCGCTGGGTTATTTAAACACAAAAATGGAAATGACTGTCACCTAATCCAAATGCTTTACTGTGCGTCCAAAACCAAAAATATGAATGGACAGTTAATTTTATGGAAAGGAGATATCGCAATCCTATAATACATTTTATGGTGCTATACAGATTTCACATCACAATCTCTATTATGGGGATATTTTGACAGTTTTTCCTCCCTGTATAGACCAGTGTATAACCCACTGCTTACGCATACAATATTTAAAAGGCTTAATAATAAAAACACTGAAAATCAGCTCATATTTGCTATCGGCCTTGAACAGATTTCAGTTACCTTGTTGTGAAAGGATTACCCGGCCGTAATCCAGTTACACGTAATCCACCAGGCCTTTTCAAAGGTCCTGTGGCAGAAGGATATTCCCTTGTCTGCAAATTGCAGATAATTACAGCGCCGGGGTAAAAGCTTTAGGCCTATTTAACAAGCTCTGTCCCAAATTACCTATAATCGACGTGGTCATTTTATAAAATCATTGACAATGTTTGACGACGGCTTTCGCTGTTCCAGATGTTTGAGGGGTGAAAGATGTGACCCGTTTTTTTCTGATTTACGACGCTGGGGATTTTTTAAAAACACAGATGCCTCGGGCCCGCTAGAATACACGGAGACATACACGGAATAAGCAATAAAATATAATTCAGACAGCCTAGATTACTGTTGCCTGAAGTAGTGACGCTCCGTGGAGGCAGAAGATATATTGCATTTTTTTACTCGCATTTTAAGTTTGACGTGAAGGTAAAATATTCAAAAATAATCTGTTTAACCTAGATACATAAATGTCGGATTTAAGTTAAAAAGTAAAAATACAAATAGAAAAATAGAATAGGCTTAGTACTGATCTCTAGCGATTTATTTCAAACAGCATAAAGTATCTTGACCCATAGCCAATATTTTATTGGCAAAATACTAGGCTATATTTTCTGAGAACCTTGAATAAATTCTAGTCAACAGAGGATGGCATATAGGCTATAACATTGTAAACCGGAGGAGTGGTGGAGTGTGCAGAGTCTGTCTCAGTCCGGGCGTCAGGCCCACACAGAGGCTGCACAGGGAGGCTGAGGGAAATCAACTGAAAACTGGAGGAAACATTTGGAGATAAGAGTGAAAAACGTGCCGGAAACCAATAAAAATTCAAAGGACAACGAAGGGAAAAAAATGAGAATTTATCCAGAATCAAAAATGCAGAACTGTACACCCCATTGAATAGGCTTACCCTGCAGCTCTGGGGATAAAGTGGACCAGTAAAGACCGAGGTTATTTTATTTTGATAGTGTAATAAATAATTAGACAGAGATCAAATGAACTTTAAGGGGAACATTAGCAGTGCCCATTTAAGAAGGGCCCATCCCCATACACTGTCAAATAGAAAGGCTTTTATTTCAGCCCAGTGGTTCAATGTCTTTTTTAGTGCTGGACCGTAGCTGCCCCCTTTTTGGTGCCACAGAGCAAAGGTTTTCAAAGTGGGCCTTGAGAGGTTTCTGGAGCGTCTTCAGAAAAAAATAGGAATAGTTTAATTCATTATGACAAGAAATTTATGGTTGATAATTTAAATATTGTATTCTAATCTTACTACCTTCAATCTATTTGTCACTGTTAAAGTAGGCTATAATAGCTAAACAAATACTGAACACAACCAAAATGTGTTTTCATATAATGGTCTCCAGGTCAAAATCGCTTCAGAAGGGGATTTGCAGCTTAATGAAAGTCAATTTGGGGGTCTGGAAAATGAAAACGTTATACTGAACCATTTCAAAGATTCTCTATAGCACCATGCAAATTGTTTCTACATACCTTCTTGTACCTTTATGGCTGTACATACAGTATGACCCTTAAAAATGCCTGAAATGCTCCAAATCCTCCGTATTCAAACAACTGAAAAACAAACAAACAAGGTTCTTCACTCTTATCTGCCAGTTCTTTGCTTAGGGAAATCTGAAGGGTTCTCTGAATCCTTATGGTTCCATACAGAACCACTATGCCCTGATCACAGAACAAGTCTTCATGGATGTCCAGTAGATGTCCATTATGTGAAAGCAGAAAAAGTTGAAATGTCCAGAGTCAGAGATGCAGGCCTGGTATTTGCTACAGCAGACTGGAGTTTTAGTTATTAAAAAAAAAAAAAAACATTTATCAGAGGCAGAGTTGCTCTGGACTCAGACGTAATCTGACTGGTGTAGTTACACCTGAATTATCGAAGCCCAGTGTTCATCAGAGCATAAGTTAGCTAACTGCAAACTTGAATGGCAAAGAACAGAAGTGGACTTACATAGCAAGTGAGGCATGTGTATGTGCATATCTATACATCTACATCTATATCTATATATCTATATCTATATCTATATATATCGGTGTGTGTGTGTGTGTGTGTGTGTGTGTGTGTGTGTATGCGTATACCTCCAGTAATACTCAAAACACACTGAAAGCACTTCTTCAATCCCTTTTACAATTCAGTACAGCCCAGGAATGCAGCAGGATCAGTCGCAACTGACGAGGAGGGAAAGTATTTTCCAGCATTTGTGGCCATCAGTAACAGATCATACTATTTGTGTGTTCATAGATCTAAGAGTTTACTTTAAGTTTACAGGTAGAATATCAAGACTAGAAGAGAGAGACAATCGGGGGTTATGAGGGGGCCCCATATCTAGCTTTGCCTTTGGCCCTCCAAATCACTAAGTCTGCCCCTGGCAAAGAACAAACTCTGGTTAAAATATAACTACAAATATGAATTGACATGACTACCTCTGTCATTCATTCATAACCAAGGCACAACAGCTTACAAAGGCTAGCACCGCTGAATTGATTTTGGAATCGTGGGATCGAGGTTAACAAGAGAGTTTAGAGGCCTAAAGTGACCAGGCTGTATTCAACATTATAGTTGATATTTTCATTTAAAATGGTGGAGGACTAAAATTAATCAATCACAAACAGCTTGTGATGGTTATATTTTTCCAGTATCACGTATAACCAACATTTTGTTATTCTGACAGCAAATACCAAGATGCATAACCGCAAGCTTGCAAAATTTATTTACATGTATCTGACTGCAAAAAGGCTAAGGCACAGTTACATTTTAGTTCTGCTGAACTAACCTATATACTTTTCTGGAGGAATCTATCTATCTATCTATCTATCTATCTATCTATCTATCTATTTGTGTAGTAAAATAATTTAATTTAATTTACAGTCAGTATTTTATGTTAAAAGATTTTTTTCCCCTGGAAAAACCGCGGTTCTTTGGCTCCGTCCATTTCGATATAATTCATCTAATGACTTTATTTCTGCCTCTAGAGCCGCTCTCCCTCTGCTAAATATTTGCATCACTAAAACTCCAGTCGGCTTGGCGGTATAAATCCACAAACTGTCCCGGATGTGCTGCTCCCTGCTTCATCCTATAGCCGTCACATCATCTGAGTCCTCGGCATGGAGTCCTGCTGGTGTCCCGGGTACCAGTGTCCGAAATTGTTCATGTATCCTCCAGAGTGCACCGGCGCGCCTTTGCCGGCCATGGTGATGTCCCACAGAGAGCACGGAGAGGAGGACGACGACGGTGGGGGGGCGAGGTGGTCTCCCTCAGGTCCGCAGGGCCCGTTCTTCATGATCTTCTTGTATTTGGATCGTTTGTTCTGGAACCATATTTTCACCTGGGGAATGAGAAAACGAATCAATAAAAAAATCGAGAAATCAGTCCTGCAGGTGAACAGTGTTTGTTGCCATGATTGCTTTTCCTCATGGACTACAGTGTGTAGAGTGCGGGAAAATAACTTTTGAAAAAAAAAAAAAATAGAGTCGGCCTACTACACAAATATTACAGACACACACTGCAATTAGGCTATAGGAGATGGAAAATAGGTGTGAGGTAAAATAAGGTCATAGCAAACACAGCGTGAGTACCACAGACAGGTATCATAAGGACGCCACAGCAGACAAAAGACCACCTATTGCCTTACAGCACGGAGACAAACAATAAGAGGAATAAATAAATTAATGAACAAACAAACAATTACGTCAATAAATAAATAAATAAACTATTATGAAGCTTCGCGACATAGCCTATATAAACGGCTAATAGTGCAATACTCAAAATGTTTTCTATGTCTGGATAAGGCCTAATATTATTAGGTTTGATTAAATATCAGGATGAAAGTCAGTTCAAGTCAATTATGTTTTTTTTTCTGTGGCTATCTAGATGATTCAACATTGTTATTGTTGAAATAACTGGCGTGCCTCGTGTTTCCAGCATGCTTGCAAATTGAGCGTCAAATTACACGAATATGCCTCTCGGGCAGCATGTCAACTTTGCGGGAACAGATGAATCATAAATAATTACACACAGCCCGCGAACAATAGTTTGGTCTGAAACAAGTTTTAACGGCGTTATAAAGGAAAATAAACGCCCAAAGGACTGGTGCTGCCTGGAGAAATATGCTTGGCCAGCAGAGATAAAAGAACAAATAAAACAAGAGAGAAAAAAAACACTTTTGGCGCTGTAGGTTGTTTTCTCCATCACATCACGCTGACAGTCCTGGGAATTATTATTGAGATTTTATGGGTATTTATAGAGATGGTTGAAGTGGTTTATGGAACTGCGACAACCACCGTGTTGTAAAAGATATTCTCGTAAAAAATCTAATTTCAGCTCGCTCTAATTGACTCTAAATATGTGGAAAAAAACGATCCTTACCAATAATCAAAAAGGCAGTTATATTCACACCCAGCTTGGAGTTTATACCCAAAGCAGAAATGCAGCATCATATGACCTGGATTCCTTCACTGGTCTCACAACTTGTTTGAAATTAATATTTAGGGCGGGAAATTCATAAACCTAAACTATTAGACCTGTATATTGCCGGAGAGAATCAATCTAGTCACCAGTCCTACTCCAAGTCCTCGATTTACACCCGCCCATTCTCACCTGTGCTCATTCTCACTGCCTAGCTGCCAGTCTGTGTATCCTCCTGCATCCCATTGCTCTGTTCAGCAGCAAGACTGAGCGCATGCTGGGGATCCTCTTCACCAATGCAGATACTAATGCTTATGCGTAACTGATGTGAGTATATGTTTTAAATTGCTGCAGTTAAATGCTTATGGATACACTTTTCAGTTTGGCTAGATAATTAATCAGTGTAGGCTGCTGATATGTATTCTTGCTGATAAATGTTTGTTTGGTCACTTTGTATTGTTTGCCTTTATATTAAAGCCTAATTGTGGTGTGTTAGTGGGCAGTGCACATGATTAATTAACGGTGATTAACTGAGGAGATGCAAACATGTGAATCCTTGGTAAT
>OMLB01034510.1:6069-29278 GCA_900302555.1 Myripristis jacobus | reverse complement strand
TATTTTCTCCACTTGATGATGACCGTCTTCACTGTGTTCCATGGTATGTCTAATGCCTTGGAAATTCTTTTGTACCCTTCTCCTGACTGATATCTTTTAACAATGAGATCTCTCTGACGTTTTGGAAGCTCTCTGCGGACCATGGCTTTTGCAGTAAGGTGTGACTGAGAAAATGTAAGGAAAAAGCCTACTAGAACAGCTGAACTTTATTTGGGGTTAATCAGAGGCACTTTAAATGATGGCAGGTGTGTACTGACTCCTATTTAATATGAGTTTGAATGTGATTGGTTAATTTTGTGCACAGCCACATTCCCAGTTATAAGAGGGTGTGCACACTTGTGCAACCACATTATTTCAGTTTTTTATTTTTATTTCCTCCCTGTAAAAGATTTCATTTAGTTTTTCAACTGAGTTGTACAGGTTATAGGTCACATTAAAGGTGGAAAAAATTCTGAAATGATTTATCTTGGTCTCATTTTTTTACATGACAAAAACCTGGCATTTTAACAGGGGTGTGTAGACTTTTTATATCCACTGTAGACAGATACAGATCCAACCAGATAGATATTGATAGCACTGTATTGATCCTGAATTGGGAGCAGCAGGGTGTCCAGACATTGCACTATAAGAGAGAAATACATATCTTTGGAAAAATAAACATAACAAACAACAAAATAAAAAAAAGCAGCTTGATGCAAAGAATAAGAAAAAACCTTCGCATACCCTATGAGAGTAATACAAAATAAAATATACAAAAAAAAAATGTATCTATATAAACCCATATATCTGCAAAATATCAATAGAATAGCATATGTATATATAGAGAAGATTTATAATTAGGATGGAAAATTTATAGTAGAATTTCAGTTTTAGCATATAATTTGACTTGAGTCCAATTTTGAGCCACTGGGTTGTTGAGGAAACACAAAATTGCAGATTAAAGCCAGAATTACAATAAAATCCATCTCCATCAAAACTTCTCTTAGTTAGTCAGAGGTATGAATGGGCATTTCGACTTTTGAAACAAAAAGATGCTAAAAAATAAGCACAACTGCTCCTTTTCTTGTGTATTTTGTCATGCTGAATGTACACAGCCCAGGGGACAGATAAAGACCGGTATTTTCCCCAGGGAGTTTAATAAATACAGAAGGCACAAGTGTCCTGTTTGTATCAATAAGTTTTGGAAAAGTCGATTTTTTTTCCCACTGGCAGCTCTTTAAATGTAGGATAAATGAGCCGATTGGTATTTGCGATGGCAGCTCCTACACCTGCATGGCTTTGGGCTGTTTGTGAAGGCACACACACTCAGCTCAGGACCGACTTACACCTCAAAACGCTTTTCTTCCTTGATCACGCAGCATCTCTGTGAGTCAAAGAAAGAAAGACCTTTTGAGAGCCGCCCTGTGCACCAAACTCACCTCAGTCTCATCGCCATTAACACGCTGTGGTTGTATGTTGTTGTTTGTGTGTTTGTGTGTGTTAACTTCACTGACCTGCCGACTTATTTTGCTAATCAGTCAAGCCCGTCACTACTACCAGCTCCACCAGCACCAGCGCTGCATCTGCTGCATCTGCTGCGCCCGCTGCCACTAACGCTGCCTCAGTCGCCAGCTCCACCACCGGTAAGGTAGCTAACCACGTCTGCTTTATTGTCTGTGCATCAAAAAATCGTCAAAATTCAGAGTTTGTGCTGGATTTTGCGGCGATTTAATGTTGTTTTTTGCTCAAGTTTCTTTTGTAACTTGTTTGTTTTCTTCGGATAAATCAGTTTGGTGAAACATCGTGGACTGAGGTGTCAAGAATTACATGCAAAAGAATAATTTGATCATATTACTAATTATAATAATGATGTTGATCTGCTTATTTAGGTAGCTGTTTTGTCTGTTTGCATTTTGTGCTGGTGTGTATGAACGCAGCCTGACTGTACTTTTGCGTTTTCACTCAGAATACTTTTCTTAACGGTGTAGAAAAGACTCTAAAACCACAGTTTAGATCACGAGACACTAAAATTCAAAACTAATAATATCAAACTTATTGATTCAGCAGAAAGTCTCTGAATCTTTCCATAGAAATCCCCTCTAATGGACGAAGCACATTTAGACCAAGAGACAGTCTCCTATAGGCAGCTTGCATTACCTATTCAATTGTGCCCCTCATGTATGCATGCCTTGACTTGCGTGTGTGTGTGTGTGTGTGTGTGAGACCTTGGTTTGTGAATACACACCCTCTCATTCATGTAAGATATGTGGATATGGAAGAAATTGAGTTTTCCGGGGCCATACTTTCAAGTTTCAAGGACAGAACCGAGCAGGGTGGCACTTCACATCCTCTTTGCATCGTCTTCACGTTAATTTTACTGCAGGATTCATGGGAAATATCGTCTTAATAGCAAGAAACCTGAAGCTCTGCAAGTCGCGCCTTCAGGGTCAAGGCTCGGCTTAAGGCTATCAACTGATTTTTTTTTTTTTTTTTTTAATTGACTTTAGGTTAAAAAATGAAGCGTTTTGCTTTTTTTTGGCCAGAACGTAAGAACCCAGCACGTGAGCGTGTACATGTATTTCTTTGAAACTTTCCATTGCATCTTCTAGAAATAAAATCACAATCGTTTGATGTTATAACTGTGATGACAGCTGCGTTGAAGGTTTTATCAATACACAGCTTGGTTTGCTTTCTCACCCTGGCATCGCTGAATCTTTCATCCTCACTTGTTTTTTTTATCTCATGCACCTTCAGTCCAGTAATGCCCAAGTTACCTACCAAAAGATTTCCCTTTTTCCTTGCCCCAACCCTTTTCTCTTACACTCTCCTTCATACACACAGAAACCGAAACGTCCGCGGTGTGTGTGTCTGTGGCGCTGACTGTTGTTTTTGTGGTTGTTTACCTCCTCTGTAGCCCCACAGCCCACCAGTGACAGGCCCTCTGCCCCCCCTGCCACCACTAACCTCCCAGCTACTAACCGCACGACGCATGGTAAGAGTTTGAGCCACGGCCGAGAGAACTGAGCCATAACTTATGCTCTGTGTCCCAGTTAGTGCTTACAGGTGAAAAAAAATCACTATCACAGTTATTATTCCCATCCTAGAATGAATAAAGACCAACCTGAGCTACACAGGGAACTAAACCACTGCTAGTTTGGGTTTTTTTTTACACTAATTTGTTGTCTTTTTATTAACCAAGCGAGCCTGGAGTGATCCCAGATAAATAAATTACTAATTACAGACATTACATTTGCAAATACGGCTCTGTAAGGCTAAACAGCAGTACCTGTGTGTGTTTTCAAAATTTATCATCTGAGCTGATAAATCATTGTTGGTACACTAATGGGCTGCATATCATTTAATAGCATTTATCTGCATTATTTTATTATTATTATTATTATTTTTATCTGATAATTATGAATTCTGAACCCTAATCTGGATGTTTGACATTTCCAACGCTTATGAAGCCGTCGCTGCTGTTTGCCTCAGACGGGCAGAAAAGATCAAAAGTGTTTGAAGCTGGTGTTTTTTTGTTTTGTTTTGTTTTGTTTTGTTTTTTAACTTTGATTGTGAATTTAGCTTCATAAATATATGTCATCGGCTATGTTTACATGCCCAGAGAATTTTGTTCTTAACCTGGTTTTAGGTCAGAAATGTGATAATTGTGTTAAAGGTCACAGACACCCAAACTGACTCTTAGTGGAACAGATTTTGCCCCTGGGACCCTGATATGAACGGATATTTTGCTCTGTGAATTAAATTATATTGAAGTTAATCGATTCCTCACTTTGCGCAGCTTCACAGTTCCACTTAATTCCACTTTTTTAACGCCATTACGCCTGATTTACTCTCATGTTGAATGCGATACCGTGGCATGGGAATCTCCTCCTGCTTTCAATTGTGGTCGCTGCAGTCCGCTCGAACATGCACGGCATAATGGGCGCTTTTTTTTGATGTCAACAGAAAATAGTGCACGCTATTAATCTCGCAATTGGCCCGGTCATTTTCTTTCCGCTGTGTTTGAAGCAATGTCCTGTTCCTTCCAAATCTGTCATGCCTCTTTGTCTGGCGGACGGGTTTTATCAGCGGACAGGAATGCTCTGCTAAGTGGTTTGCTCGTGGCAGCAGAGAGACTCGATTTAAGGCTCATTTTTAACCGTTTAACCTGCACAAGACTACCAGATTACCAGGTGGCTCCGTGCATGTAAACATAGACGCTGCATTTGGGAACTCTGATTTTAGTTATTTCCTTTGAATAATCCAAATCAAGTCAGGCGAAGAGTGGAAGCACTTTTGCAAAAATAAAAAAAAGATGGACCTAATTTTTTAGCTCTGTCTCGGTGCACTCTATGCGCTTTTTCCTGCATGTGCCCAAATAAATAAGGTGCCTCCATTCTTCTCTGCATTTATTTGGATTATATATCTGGCCAGATTAGTACCTTACTCACTGATGGATTAAAGTAATGCCTTGAAAAAGCTCTGCTGACATCTGATTACACTGTGCTGTGAGAATGCACTGATCTCGTCTCACATTGTTCATGTCATCCCGTTCCTCCTCTCGTCTTTCCTCCTCCCGTCTTCTCCTCCCTCTCCTCTCCGCTAACAGCCCAGGATCTCACTCCGCCGCCGCTAGTCACTACTAACCACCCGGCTACTAACACAGCCGTCGGCACGGCGTCCTCCCGGGGTAAGACGCGCACGCCCGGCCCGATCTGCGCACGAGGCTTTGCAGCAGATGGATCTGTTGGTGCAGCCTCCTCGCCTCTTTTTTGTTTGTTTTCTCCTCTCTGTCCATCTCTCCTTCACTTTCCTCCTCGTCCGGCTGCTCAACTTCCTCTGTCTGTTTTCTCACCTGCCCACAGTCTCCCCGTGCTGATAAAGCTCTTTTTAAAGCTTTTTTTAAATAATGAAATTATTTAGGAGAGATTCTGCTTACTTTTTGATGATCCTGTGAACTGAATACAAATGAAAGACGCTTTCTCTTCTCTCCTGTTATTTTGGAAGTGACACTGAACAGAAATGAGGTTTTGCTTTTGCTTTCAACTCTCCCAGCCTTCCATGTGATTTGCATCTTTTCTCTCTCTCTCTCCTTCCTCTGCCTTTGGTGGTTTTTCTGTAAGAGGTAGAGGAGTTTTTTTTTTTTTTCTGGCGTGGGAATCTGTCTGCTGTGACTTTACAAGGCACCGTTTTCTGCTTGGTGTCAGATTTCTTATCCAAACAAAGTTTTTTTTTCATTTTGTCCCGGTCGGGCAGCGTCCTTTGAGTTTTGTTCTGTGTTTGTTTTTAATTCAAGTCCCCATGAAAAGCTCTGAAGCTCCGACTCAGTGATGTAAAATACTGCTGTGACATTTTGCGACAGTAAGGACAGAAATGATGGAGGTCAATCCAAATCCAATAGACATTGTCCCACAATATATACTGTATCATCATATTGCACAGCCCTATGGAGCTCCCATTGCACCCGACTTTGTTTAACCAGTCAGGTTAGGGTTAGGGTTAGGGTTAGGGTTAGGGTTAGGCTAACCCTAACCTTTAGACAGAAAATGACCATTATACTAATATTATCATTACCTGTTGCTTTTGTAGTAGTCAGCACCAACAGTGTCTTTCCCAAGGTGCAATCCTAAAAAAACCTAACCTATACAAAGGTAGATGTAAACAGTACAGGAATAAATAGTTTTATATATTTAATTTTGTGTTGTTTTTTAGGTGTTTCTGTCTTTCATCTTCCTTTGTAGTTGTCGTCCTTTCTTGTCACGTTTACCTCTATATCATTCTTTTCAAATAAGCATCTAAATTAACTAACATTCCATAATCAATAGACAGTTTCCTCATCACACACCAATGACTTTAAATGACTCGTGTCAGATTGTCAGTATGTCCTACCTGTATGTTAAGTTACTCAGTGCCTGAATGCTTTGTGTATATTAGGGTTTATTTTTTTTAAACACTCTCTATATCCATTTTTTTTTATCCTCTGTAACTTGATTT
The DNA here is from genome assembly GCA_900302555.1 of Myripristis jacobus. NCBI lineage: Eukaryota > Metazoa > Chordata > Actinopteri > Holocentriformes > Holocentridae > Myripristis > Myripristis jacobus. The sequence continues at coordinate 23,308 of OMLB01034510.1, read as the reverse complement.
TTCACCAAAATGGCATCTGGTTTGATGCATTGTATTCTGGTGACAGCGAAGGAGACTTCTTCCAGATCTCCAACCCAAGCTGCCGCCGGCGCCGCCGCAGCTGCTGCCCTAGTTACCCCCCGACAGCGTGAACACCTTGCCGCCCGGTCCGAGCGTCCGGCTGCCGATCGAGCCTCCCACCGGGGAATACTCCGGCGTGTCGCTGTCGCTGTCACCCCTGTTTCTCAAGCTCCCGGGCCTGCGGTCCTGAGAGACTCACAAACCTGGGCTCCGTCAGCTGCCCGTCCCAGCCTTCCTGGCCGGGCTCTTCGCCAGCGGTCCCTTGCCTCGGGTCCAGCTCCAGCTCCAGCCTCTGGTGCTTCAACAACTCTGTCTTCATTTATCAACCCGAGGCCACATGCCCAAAAGCCAAGCCCAGTGCCAGTCTCTCAATCCAGGCCCCCATCCCAAACCTCCAGCCCCCCAGCTCCAGATCATCATCTGAGGGTCTTAGCTCCATCTGTCGGTCCCCCAGCCCCACCTCCAGCCCCTCACCCCAGACCCCCAGGCCACCGGAGCTCCAAGACCTCCCTGGGCTTCATCTCCACCCCTCTGATCTGGCCGAGGAGGAAGAAGCCGGAGGAAGGAAGACGCCCGGCCGCCACTCGAGCCACATCCAGACCGGCGGTGCATGTCACCAAACCCGCCGGCCCCCCGCCTGAGCTCAAAGCCACGGCCAGGCCTGCGTCCACGACACCGAGACTCAAACACGCAGCCGGGTTTAAAAACGCAACGCACACCACCAGGCCTTCGCATGTGATGCACACACACGGCCACGTACACACACCTGACTCTCAGCGAAACTCCTCCTCCCGCCGGCCGGTCACCGCTGCACCCATCAGGAAACCCGCCACCAGCCCGAAACTCCTTTATGAACTCGGGGTCATGACCACGTCGCAGGTGTCATCTCCATGGCAACAGAGAGACAAAGAATTACACACGGAGGAGGCTTTCCCAGCGGCGGCGGGGGCAGCAGACGTGGCATCGTCATCATCGTCATCGCTGGTGTCATCGTCGTCGCTCGCCAACAGGAAGAACAAACCTGTGGCGCCGCAGCGGACGCCGCCGAGCTCGAGCGGCGAAGCAGAAAACGGCACAGTTGCTGTTGGTAACTGGACCGATCCCCTGCTTGTGGACGAATACGCGTCAGGCACTGAGCCGTTTGTGTACGACTTGGCCGAGCTCGCCGCGGCCGGGGGCGGGCCCTTCAGCCAGTATGACTTTGACTCCGCCTACTCCCTGGAGGAACCGGCCGCCGGATCTCCTTTGGAGCCCCAGAGCCTGGCAGGAAATAAGTCGAACGAATCGGAGCCTTATGGGAGTTTTCTCGCGGTCACGCCCACTCTGATTGGCTTTGAGGGAGGAGATAAACCTAACTTTTTCACGCTGAACGCCGAAACCCTCCTGAGTGGTGCTGAAACAGGGAGGCAGAAAGACACGTTTCAGATTTTCACAGGAGCTCAGATGCACCCCAGTCACCACGTATCACACATGCACGCCGCTTCTCAAGTAAAGGAAACACCTACTTTCCATCCAACACCCTCGCTTCCCCCTCTCTCCTTTTCACCTCTCCTCACCTCGCACCCGACAGTGCAGCTCGCCTCCTCTTCCTCCTCCCTGACAGAGATATTCCCCGTGCAGACTTTCTCTTCTTTCGCAATCCGGGAGGAGTTGCAAACAGTAGACACCCTGCCACTCAAACACGATGCAGCACGGACCCCTTCCTCCTCGCTTTCTGCGGCTCACAAGTTCGCACACCCGACAGACGGCGTTGGAAGGGATGTAGAATCCACTGCGGACACAGCTGGAAGCAGACTCGTTGATTATTTATACGAAAGTACAGACGCGCGTGCAGCTGCGGAGATTCCTGCACGCCGGCCCACATCGATGCACTCGTCTCCTGCTAAACCTTCATTTTTCTCCCTTCCCTCTCCTGTTCTCGCAGAAATCTCTCCTCTGAGCTTCCCTCGCCGCTCCGCATCCACCGTCCTCCCTCGCGTCTCGCCCTCTCCTCCGACTATTGATCTATCTGCCTCATTGTCTTCTTCCCTTTCTTCCCCAGTTGCTTTATCACTCCCTATTTTGGCCTCTCCTCTTTCCCCCTCTCTCACCATCGACCCTCTCCTTCCCGTCTCTTCTTCCTCCATCACCATCCCTCTACCTCCCTTTGCCTCCTCCTCCTCCTCGTCCTTCTCGTCCTCCGCCCAGCAGGCCCAGCGTGGGCCTTCGGGCGCCCCAGGTGTTGCCGATTCCGCTCACGTCGCCCCGCCGTCAGAGGCGGAAGGAGATAGCGGGAGGCTTTGGCTCTCTCACACGCCGTTGCCGCGGCGGCCGTCCGGCGAGCTTCAAAGGGATTTGAAGATGACAGAGGGCGAGGCGGCGTCCCACCTGTCTCTTCTTCCTCTCATTTCTGAAGCCGCATCGTGCACGCCGGCGCTTGATGGCGCACCGCTTCCTGAATACCTCTCACTTTCTCCCGAGGAGTCCTCTAACTCTGCGGCTGAACCGTCCGGGAGCCGGTTGACCTCCTCCCTGAGTAATCAGCTCTTTGATGCCCATTCAGCTACACTAACCGGCTCGATTGGGTTTTTTTCTCACCCCTCCCCAAGTCAAATTGAGCAAACCTCCTCGGGGTTGTCGGTGGAGAGTTTGGCGTCGAGTGATTCTGCATTCAGACTCGATTTACAGAGTCAAACCCGACTGAGTCCGTCAAACTTGTGCTTAGAATCATTCGGCCCTGAGATGGAGTCACCAGAGGTTTTGTGGCCTTCTTCTCACGCAGCCGGGCTGTCGGACACTCATATATTTGACAGAAGACAGACAGAATCCAATGGGCTTGTTGATGCAACCTTGCTAGTCGGGCCCCGTGTGTCTCATCACTCCAGTGCTGGCTTCACGTCACCACCAGAAACACCTGACTGGTCCTCCGAACGCACCCCGGCTCTGCCCTCGCTCCCTCAGCACCGTCTGAATAACTCGTTTGCATCTTCTTCCACTTCCTCATCTTCTTCCCTCTTCCATCCAACTCTGCGTCCCCTCTCTCGCGCCCCTGACAGCCTGTCGCTCACTGTTCACTCTTCAGAGGCTCCTCAGGTCGCCGCGGTGCCGCAGGTTGCCACGGTGACAGCATCCTCCTCCTCATATTCCTACTCTGCTGCTGAAAACTTTCCTCCCGTCTCTCATCTCTTTTCTCCGAGACACACATCCGGATCGCGACACACACACGGCGTGAACGTCGACCGGGACGCGTGGAATGCGCCACACACACTCTCAAGCGCGCACGCCGAGAGCCTGACGCGCGCGCACACCGCCCCCGATGCGCACACACACCCCGGGGAGCCGCGGACGCGCGTCGCGAGCTCACAGGTGTTCGCCGACAGTGACGAAGAAGCGTCTCATCGTCCCGTTTCTCCGGCGTTAAATCCAGCTGTCACGGCGCCAACCCAGACGCCGGCGCCTCGGAGCAGCCTGGCATCACAGCTTGGCACCGCCACCCTCTGGCACGCTCCACGGCTGGATGATATCCACCGCTCAGGCCTGACACGAGCACACACGGAAAACGCCGGGCGTCCGACGCGCACACACACGCAGACGCTCGCACGCTCCAGGACGTGGGCGGACGCGAGCGGGCTGCCGGTTCGGGACGCGGCGCCCAGCGAGGAGCTAGAAATGAGTCACAGGTCAGGGCCGGGCACACACACTGCTGCGCCAACCCACACACTCGTCCTCAGCGCTGGACAGCAGCAGCAGCTGGCGTCCCACTTCACCTCCGTTGCCGTCGCTCCCTTTCTCCCCTCTTCCTCCCTGCTCTCCCCGTCCCTCACCCCTCCTTTCTTTTTTCACCTTTCTCCTGACCCTCTCTCCCTCGTCCATCCCGCTGCTCCTCCCTCTATCGCCGTCTCCTCTCGTCCTCTCTCTCCCTCCGCCCCCCTTTCTCTCCCGGCCGCCGCCGGGGTGTCACCGCCGGCACCTGCCAACATGACCGAGGCAGGAATTGGCGCCTTTTCGCCCACGCGGCTGGCTGCCACATTCCCCCGATCACCCCCAGCCAGCCGTTCACAACCCCTCCCAGCATCGTCCTCAAACACAATCACCCAATCAGCAGAGACATTCCGACAGTTCTCCGCGTTCAGCCAGTTAGATCCTCCCGACCGAGCCTACGGAGTCCCACGTGGCCAATGGGAATCCGTAGAGCCGTCTTTGAGCCGCCCGTCTGTTTCTGTGGAGGTGTTGCCAGAACCCGGCCGTGCTTCACAGAATGTAAATGCGTCAGGATTTGCGGACGGCGTGTCAGCCGAGGCCTGGAATAACCTCACTGCGGCAGACAGAGACACAAATCAGTCCGCTTTATTTAACCCTGACGGTGTCGCCCCGAGAAAGCATTCAGCCGTGTATTCAGATGAACCCCCGTCCGCTTTTTCGGGACCGGGTTCTTCAGCCGCTCATGCCGACCGCGGTGTCACTGTGGACGTGCTGATGAATGATGCAGCGGTTTATCAGCCTGACAGCAGTCTGAATCTGCAAGCGGCCCTGAGCACGCCATCAGTGGCTCTTAAAATACAACCCACCCCTCCCCTGCCTTCCTCTGAACCCAATTATCAGCCCGGCTCTGCGGCACCTCTGCGACTCGCCGAGGCACCAGATAGTTTGAACTCCGTCCAAAGCGCCGCCACCTCCACCCCGGCTCCGGGATCCCCCACCAGCTCGTCTATCGCTGCCCCAGATCAAGGCTTCGTCTCTGGGTCGGAGCTGCCAGCTCATGCCTGGGGTGACAGCCACACTGGAGGCCCCAAAGACAGCTCGTCCGTCATCACCGCCGCAAAGTCAAACACAAGCTCCGCCGCAGCACCGAAAGACTCTGCTTCATCACCGCCAACTCGAACAACAAACGCCACCGTGGCCAAAAATGCCGCAACGGGTACGGTGGCGTCTCATAGCAACGTGAGCGGCAAATCGACACCGAATCCAGGCGGGAGTGCGGGCGCGTCAGGGAGTTCGACTGTTTCAACGCCCAGTGTGAGCTCGAGCGTGTCAGGTCACAGGGGGAATCAGAGCTCAGGAGTGTCTCATATCACAGATCACAGCGGCGTGAATCCAGGCCGCGGTGACGGGACGGCCGGCGATGACAGAGACGCGCACGCCTCCCCTACGCCACCAATCCCTGCCGACGCCCACCCATTTTTTCACATAAAGAACCTCTCTCCCTCCTCCTCCTCCTCGTCCTCGTCCTCTTCCTCCTCTCCAGTCGCTCCGCTCAAAGCCGCCAACTCATCAGCTAACAGTGGTGGCGGTGGCGGAGGCGGCCTCAAAAAGGCCACGGCGCGCCCCACCCTCGGATCCCAGGCCACATTGCCATGCCAATGTAAACATCGCTTTCATTTTACATGTCTGTGTGGACTGTCATCGGGGAACAGTATGTCATGCAGTAACACCAACTGTAGAAGTAGAGAAATAATAGTAATAATAATAATAAAAAAAGAATTGTATTGACAGTAGCAATGCACTGTAAAACATACTCACCTGGACACCTGGCCTGTAGTTTTGAGTCTTGAAATCTGATTTTATCCAAACGGGTCAAAGAATGAACAAGAAGGTCAACTCGTGTGAAGACATTCCTTCACCGATTATTGTAGCTAGAAATGATCTCTCCCAGTTTAAAGACGGTGTTTTAAAAATGAAATGATTTTAAGACTGAATACTAAAGTTTGTGTTTTGGTGGATATTTTTTGCAGTGCACTAGTTGAATAGTTGCTTTTTTTTTTTTTTTTTTGGTCAATAATTAGTATTGGTAGCTCGCTGCCCCTACTTTAGTTGTGGCTGTATAGCTGTCAATCAGGTGAATGGGCGGGACCCGTCTGGTTTCTGAGGCCGCTGATTGGTTGTTTGTGATTCTGGTTGGGGTTGTAGGTGATTAACACGGAGCGTAGCTGTCCAATCACAGCGCAGGAGATTAGTCAGATCCCTGTAGTAGAGAACAGCTGGATTTTAGTGCATTTTAAATGAATGTTTTCTCTCTCTCTCTCTCCCTCTCTCTTTTTTTGTAGAAATACTCACTTCTGCCTCTTCTTTATCTACAAATCTCCCCTCTCTCTCTCTCTCTCTCTCTCTCTCTCTCTCTCTCTCTCTCTCTCTCTCCCTCTGCATACCCTCTATTCTGTATCTTATCTTGGCACTTCCTTAAAAATGGTTTGTAACCAAAACACAAATTGGAAATGTGTACTGATGGCTTAAACAAACTTATGTAAATATATTCAATACATTTAAAAGAGTAAACATAAAGAAATAATTCATTGAGTAGCAACTGCAACACAACATGATGTTTTTCTGTTTGCTGTAGATGTACTGGACTACAAGGCAATAATTCAGGCCCCCAAAAAGTCACAATTTATGGATCCAATCCAGCCTGCAACCCTTTCTATTAAGGGTCACTAATTCTGCCAGCACTCAGTGATTGTCTTTCTCACAGAATAACATGGTAGTAGTTTTAAAAAAGGAAGCTGCAATAATGCTACTAATTTGCAAAAAGTATGGTGATGAGATTGAGATTTGGCTTTAATCATCCCTCACTTCTGGCTCTATCTCCGAAATACTGCATGGTAGTTTAACAGCTTATTAACTGATTCACATATTTTAGGCTTTCAAATAGCGCAGTGATTTATCTCATCCTTTTGATTTACCTGTACGAAATGACAGCACTACGGTTTTCTGCAGTCTTCTCTTGCCCGAATGTGGTTTGATGAAGAACCTCAAAGTCTGTGAGCCCCAAAATCACCTGAACGCAAGGCAAACAGCCCACAGTCAGTGTTACATCACCCCGACCTCTCTGAACAGTTTCAAAGTTGGTCTCAACTCATAACGATCATTTTGTAAAATAGATAAACTCTCCAAAGCTGGATGGTTTGTGTTCTTAAAATTTCTGCGAAGAGACTTATTTTCAATAGGGACTAATGGACTATCCAAACAATCTGTGTCCAGAAAGTGTCTTTGGGATTGAGTCATTTCAATCACATAATTTATCAGCAGTCATGTAACATGAGTGAGACACTCAGAATCAGAATAATTTTATTGGCAAAATTCATTTGCACGTGTAAGGAATTAATCTTAGCCGCGACTGTTGCCCAATGTAGCTCAGCGCAAGTCATTCAGGTGCACAGATGTCAAGTTTAAAATGATAATCCACAGCTTTTATATAAGTGAATGTGAGTTTTGCAACTTTCTGTCACTGATTTATATCGTGCCATAGTGTTTCAAGATGTATCCACCTCATGAAAGCTTTTAGATTTGCATTTGAGTGGTCCCTCTTTCCCAGGAAAAAAATCTGCTGTACAGGAAGTGAGAGGTTTTATGTTTACAGAAGCAGCAAGAGCGATTTCTCTGGAATAAATACAGCATAAGAAGGTAGAAGAATATAAGCAGCACATTCACCACTGAGGGGTTTTCACTATTACAGTACAGTGGTGCAGATTGAAAGAAGCAGGCACAGAATTCAGCAAAAGGGCAACTTCTGAACTCTCCTGGCGATTTTTATGGTTTTGAAATCCGCCTGGAACCTTTGTTGCATGTCACACCCTTACTTTCCTGTCCCCTTTCACTGTGAGCTGCGTCATGAGGCAGAAATGCCATGAAAATAATCTTTAGAAAAGCATTTACATAGAAATGGAAGGGAGGTCTGGGGGCACGCTCCCCCTGGAGAAGTTAAAAAAAAAATCTCTCAGTGAGTTTTGCACAGTGGCACATAAATATTCCATCAAAGGAAATGCTTTTCTTGCTTTTCTTAGTCTCACTGAGATTATTACATAATTAAATGCAAAAAATTGCAAGTATAGAAACAAATGTAATGTGAAATTCAACTTGGAAATATCAAACGTCAAGATTTTTGTTTTCCAGAAACTAAGAGAAACTGTCTCCATACGAGATACAAAATTACTCAACCAGACTTTTTGTTAATCTTGTTAATTTGTGGAAAAATTTGATGAATCAAAGTAAATACATGATGACAGGTGCCCATTTAAAGCTGGTTAAGACAGACACGGTGTATGTTTTAATAGCCCACATATAGTGCAAATACTGAGGCAGATTGGTTATCAACCCGCTTTGGTTTATAATTGCCCAGATGATCTAAATATAAATAAATATCTGTTTCAGCAGTCAACATCATGACACTCCCTTATGCCTATATTATATTAAAATATGATGTCACGCCACAGTGTGCTAACATTAACCACATTTCCATTCATCTTTTTGTTGCATTTTTTTTTATATTGAATAAAAAATGCCTGATGCAATTGATGCAAATGTCAATTAAAATCCCCAAAATGTGACTAAAAATTTATGCTCGCTTGAGGTTGATAAATCCTTTATTTGATCAATAGAAATAATTTGCCACAGAAACAAATTTGCCAAATGAAAACAGGACATGTGCCCAGGATTGAATGCCATGACTGGGTGCTCTTTGACCTCTGACCTCAGGCAGAGCTGGCTGTTATAGCGGGTGGCAGAAACTTGGAACAGGTGCAGGTGGACAGATGAAGAAATCGAGATATTCATTTGTCTCATATGCAAAGAATGCAATGGTGATATTAGGCAGGAAACAGCAGCACAATGCAACTATAGCTATGTTGATAGATTCTGTCTGTCTTTGCAAACCTGGGCACAGACGTGTAGCTAGCAAATAACTGGTTGCCCATAGCAACAGTCAGATGATGATGACGTAGTAGGATGCATCATCATTCGGCATCCAATGGTGTCTACATTTTGTTTGCATTTTTTTCTAATTATTCACTCGCTTTCAAATGTTTTATGGAGATGTAGCCATGACTGCACACGGCCACAGGTGTCGCCAAAACCAAGAAAAACAAGAACGTTGCCAGTCATCACCTCAACAGCACACCTTTCAACTGGAAGATGGAGTCTTTTCACGGTGGCATCAAAGTCATTGGCAAGGCAGGAAGGCCACAAATGATCGAACCCTCTGTCTGAACATCTGATACAGCCTCCACATCATTCTTCCTGATTCACAGTGTAATTTGTACAGAGCGCACACACATTCCTCCCACAGCCGCGCATTCTCTTGCTTGTGAATCAAGGCTCCCATGAATCAGCTTTGTGGCACGCTCTCGCGGCTCTGCGTAATTGCCCGCGCAATCTCAGCTCAGCTGGTCATTCACTTATTTGAATAAACAGTGAGTGACTCATGGAGGTTTCACCTGGCTTGTTGGACAACTTGAAGTGATAATCCTGATATATCCTGAATAAGTCCTTCAAGGGTTTTAATTAATTCATTTTTTTTCTTGTGGCACTACCTTTGGTGCTATGGGCTCAGCTCTTTGGTGCTGGTGTTTTTGTACTCTCCAAAATCGCTTGTCGGTTTTATTAATCACTTGTCAGTTTTTTTTCCAAGCAGCTGGAAATGTAAAATGCATTTCTCCTTGTGTGCCAGAGGAAGTGACACGGGTGTGCGAGACAACAAATGTAAAAGCTGTGGCTATAGTTTGAATCATTATTGTCTGTTTTCAACCTGTTACAGAAAGTAGCAAAATGGACATTATATGTATGAACATTTTATGAATTATATCTTGAAATTGTTAAAAAAAAAAAAGCCTTTAAGTTTGAGAACCATCAGGCTCATTCTCCAGAGATGCGCATATTCCTGCCAAAAGGTGCTGCTGATTGAAATTATGATCAATAAATGTCGCTGAGCATATGGTTGTTATTCACCAAGACGCCGCACACCCCCCCTTCCACCCTGCTCAACTCACATCTCCTTGACATATTTCCTTTTTATCAGGAGCAAACTTCATGAAGTGAGCTCTTATTTCTGTTTCATAAAGATTTTAAATCAATAAGTGAGACAAGGCAGTTGGAGTAATAGACTTGGGTGGCATCATCATTATGGAGCAAGACATGATGGAGTGCATGATGTTAGGAGGGCAGTCAGCCTGATGTTACCTGGCTCTGTCCTGCTTATTTTTCAATTACTGAGCCTCAGGATAAGAATGATGTTCATGGGGTTTTAAAAACAAATCTAACTATTATTTTTTGTAAGTAATCATTGAATTAATTTGAAAACCAACTCAAATTGGCTGACAATACCAGCTCCTCTGACTTAAAGCCACAGCATGCAACTTTTTGCCTTCAGGCAGCCAGGCTATTGTTAGTCCTGCCCTTCTTTCATTCCCACCCCGACTCTTGTCACTCATCCTCATGAGCTGTCTACCTTGAAATGGCATCTAGCCTGAAGCCAAGGCAACTGGCATCTGTAAGGACGCATAAAATAGCGAAGAAGCACATTGTGAACGCAGGGAACCTTCAATCCAAAACGATAAACAGCAATTTGAGTTCAAATGCTGCAAATGTGCTTGAGTGGAGTTAATTGAGATGAGCCAGTCAAGACAAAGTTTAGTCGTGATGTGACCCTTTTTTTTTTTTTTTTTGCAACTATACAAATGCTTACATTTCACATGACATAAGACATGTAATGCTACAATACAATACAATACAAAAGTGTATATAAAAAGAGAAAAATTAAATTTGGGACTTTAAAAAATAAAATAAATTTATAACAACGACAACGAGAAATGATTTGCTTCAGTGTTTGCAGTTTGTATTTTTCTTTAACTTATTCTTCCCTTTGTAAAAGCATAACAATTTGTCCTCTCATCCTCCACAAAAGAAACAGCACAGTTGAATTCATGCAGCCTCCACATGCAGTAATTAATATTTTCTTCACCCTCAGATCAGAGTGGAAGTGCCACCACTGTAGGTCTACTCTTTGTGATGCTCAGTTTCAGACTGTTCTTTATAATTGTGTTACTCAACAATTTTCCAGTTAATTTAGGACTGAGTGCGGGAATCCAGTTTGTGCTTTGTCATTCTGCTCTTGTTTAGATATATTTATCATTTTATAAAGATGAATTTCATCTGTGGGTAGCTGTCAGGCATCACTCCAAAGCAGCTAACATGAAAACAAAGTAGGAGACGGCAGGGCGAGGCAGCCAAATCAGTCCTCAGACTTTTAACTTACAGTCTAACCTCTCAATATTCATAATGCTCCAATGTTTTATTCTCTTAAAAGTGGAGAGATGATTTTCTCAGTGAAGAGGTTTGGTCTTTGAATAGAAGGTGCCTGAGGGTTTGAGAACTTAAGAACCTCAGATCCAGAGCAGCCTGTCCTCAAACGGTTTCTAACATGGTTTGTGGCAAAAACAGGACAGTTCAGCGCCAGTTTAGACATTCCTCACCCAATAAAGACTCCAGACGACTGTGTCTCCACCAACATTTAACCCCAACAGTCATTTGTGCAATGTCTGGGCACATTTACACCTGCTGTGCTTTTACCGTCTTTGCAGGCATCAACAAAGGAAGCTGCTTCCGAATCAATCACTTTCCAGAGGATAACGACTACGATACAGACAGCTCAGAGTACATCTTACGTAAGACCCTGCAACCTCCCCATCTTCAAACATTTCAACCTTTAATCCTTTCTTCTTTTGCTCAGTGGTGATGGAGTTATCACAAGGGTACTTAATGTGTCATGACTCCTCTATCCCTCTGCCATAAAAGCTTGATGTCATGACGGTAATTGGAGCGATGGAGATGAAGTGTGTTTTGTGGTGATGAGTAAATTGGGGCTGTACTCAGCAGGACTTTATTCACGCAATATCTTAACACATCTCATTTTGATCAAGACAGTTTAACAAAGACATTTTTAAAAGGCAGATCTAAGTGTCAAAACTAGTCATAGAATGGAGTTTATTACATTTTTTTTTTTTAAATCCACCCATTTTACTCAGTGGTTTCAGATCAGTACCATACCAATGTTAACAACTACTGCTACGATTACTACTACTATAAACTCTTATGACAAATGCCATTACCCCACTACTATTACTACTATGTCTCCTTCTATTACTGCTACTGCTGATAATATACTACTACCACCACTACTGCTACAAGTGCTGCTAATGTACCACCATTATGTGGGAACAGTAGACGTGCCCAGCCATTATTGTATTCAGTAATGCATCAACAACACCTTAGTGCTCATTACCAGTTGCACAGTGCATTAAAGAAACGGTTCAGTATTTTTGAAACACATCCATTTTTCACACCGCTCACTCATGCAGGACATCACCAGTGATACACACAGCCTGCAGGATAATGGCTCGCATTAATCACAATAGTCACTCAAATCATGGAATGTAGTGATGAAAAACAACTGTATTATTATTATTATTTATTTTTTTTTTTCAATTTATTCGCTCAAAGGATCAAAGACAGAGTGCTATAGGACTGAGCCAGCTTTGGGTGAAATGTGGGGGTTTTCAGCATGTGAGGATTGTGGATTTTTTTCCACCATTACCTGCAAAGAAACTGAGACTGAGTGGCAGAGGTGCCTCCCCATTACAGGAAACACAAAGAACTGCTGTGTGAATGAAAGCAACCTATGAACTACATAGGAGAGCCTGGGCAACTGCTCTTTTGGCACGGGCTAGAACTTACATCAGCTACAGAGCGGAAGATGTTAATCATGCCAGCACTGTATGCTCTTTTCAGTGGGGAGAGATGTTCACATTTAATAATGGTTTGCTGTGGAGATTGAAAGTCTCATTTTCTCCCTTAATTTTGCAGTTATTTAAAGAGGCACATTAGCCGTTTGTATTAAAAGTTGCTTCGTACTGTCTCATTTGATCTAAAATCTTTCTTCACTGTATGAACAGGCATTGTGCGCGCCTCAAGCCTGTTCCCCATTCTCAGCACCATCCTGCTGCTGTTGGGGGGGCTGTGTGTCGGCGTTGGACGTATCTACAGCAGCAAGAACAACATCCTGCTCAGCGCTGGCATCCTGTTTGTGGCCGCAGGTAGCACACAGTGGACAATCCAACACAGATGCACACACAGGCAGCTGGACTGACAACCAGACGGAAAACAAATATAAATCCTGTGCAGTCCCAAACATAGAAATGAAGGGGAAGGACGTGACTAGAAAGCAGAGGAAGGCAGGCACAGGCTCCCCATTAATGTTCATTTTTGAGAGACAAATTTATTAAAATCCACTTGCCTTAAACAATTAAAATGCTCCTACCTTTGTTCTACACTCCATTTCTATCTACTCGTGGCAATGATACATAGCTGTTTCTGAATGTGCAAAGAGGTTCATGGCATGTAAATATTCATCATGCACCTTTTAATTAGTAAGAAGATATTATTAAATAAAGAAAAGACCATTTGAAAAAAAAAAAAAGCTTTTCTGTTTTTCTCAAGTGCTGACTGAGTGTGATAGCATCTTGGTAGGGGTGAAGTTTCTCACTCTGACTGACTTGAAGTAGCAGTTGGACATTTTTTTTTTATTACCATGCTGCTGTGGCAAAGCAGCGGTAAAAATGTGCATGAATCGCACACAACGCCAGTCACAGACACACAGGTCAAAACATACCTCATCTGAAATGGAACGTCCCGGTTCTAGTAAATTGAAAGTCCCGTTTTCATATCAGAGCTCATCGAACAACTCGGACAGCAAGCTCCTCCGGTGTTCATCTAATCGCCCTCCACCCCCGCCCCCTCAGCGACAAGCCAGACTCAATACCGCCCGTGCACTGAGACAAATGGCCTCTGTAATTTATCATGGTATAGATTACATGCAACCACAGGCCTGCTGTCAATGATCAAGATGTAAATTTACATTGCAAGCTTAGGTCTTATATTACATTATACAATCTTTAAAGGGAGTAGTGCATTGTTGGACAAGTCACTCACTCAGGTTTTCAGCACATAGGCTGAGGAGGCTGCTTGTTTTGCACATCCTGCAAATAACACGGTGCCTGCAGAATTTTATGGCAAAATCAGTGATGTTTCTTTGTAGGGACGAAATCATGAATAAGGTAGAAGAACCTACAAATAACATCACTAAGTAGCTACCACTGAGCATTGAGTCCAGCATCCCTGCCAAATGATGCTATGTGAAGTGAAGTAATCCTGAGCCATTAAGTGGAAGTGAATTATCTTTCAACCTGTAGCCAAAATAAGTCTTGCCAGTGGCTAGTGGCAGTGTTGCAGTTGAGTCCTTTACTCAACTCGAGTCCTTTACTTTTACTGGAGGAAAATAACTGTGCTGTGCTACGATGCAAAGCTACTTCAGCTCCAAGATAGCTGCTAAGTAAAAGAACATTAGTGCCCGGATCGAATGGCATTATATCCTTTTGTTGGCATCAAGAGCAAAGCTAGTTTGTTTGGTAAAAACAATTGTGATCCAGGCACACATGACATGGCGTGGAAGTTATGAGGAGCCGATTGCGAAATAAAAGAACTCGAAAATGTCAAAATTTGCCAAGTTTGATTAAATTACATGCAATGGTTTGAAATGAGGTTAATGACCAAAAAAAGACTCAAAGTACCCAGCATTAATCTGTGCACATACACATACTGCAGGTGTATGGTCATTAAAATACATGCTGAAGTTTTGCATACACACACACTGATTGTTTTCAAGGCCATAGTCCATCATTCATGTGCTTACGCTCCTTCCTCCCTGTCCTCCCTCAGGCCTGAGCAACATCATCGGCATCATTGTCTACATCTCCAGCAACGCCGGCGACCCCAGCGACAAGAAAGACGAGGACAAGAAGAACCAGTACAACTACGGCTGGTCCTTCTACTTCGGCGCCCTCTCCTTCATTGTGGCCGAGTCGGTCGGCGTCCTCGCCGTCAACATCTATATCGAGAAAAGCAAAGAGACGCGTTTCCGAGCCCGACGTGACTTCATCAAAACCACCTCGTCCTCCTCACCGTACTCTCGCATCCCAAGTTACCGCTACCGCCGGAGACGCTCGCGGTCCAGCTCGAGGTCGACGGACCCATCCCGCGAACCTTCCCCAGTGGGGATGAAGATGGCCGGAGGAAGTGGAGGAGGAGGGATGGGGTTGGGGTTGCCAATGGGGGATATATCCATGTATGCCCTCAGTAGGGATCCTATGAAGGGTGGAAGTGGGACCACAGGGCCCTACAGTCCTGAGAGGGACCCTGGGTTCTTACAAGTCCACAACTGCTTCCAGAAAGATCTGAAAGATGGAGTGAACAGGAGGACCACACCCGTATGAGGCCAGGAGTGCATCACTGTATAGAACAATGAGCTCGATAACAAAAACGGGACAGTATCTGGCATTAGACATTGTACAGTTTATGACAAAAGGACAATTCGTCCCGCAGGCTGTTGAGCCAACAGCCACGTTGAAAGGTCAGAGCTCGCATGAGCTCAGCGTTTCATCTGGAGGGGGGGTAAGACCATCACCAGGGCCAGAACTTTTACCATGCTACTCAGTATGTTCTTTAACGATGGAAGCAGGCCTTTAGTAGCAATATTTTGAAGAGTTTCATTACAAAACAAGATACCTGCTGTGTGAAAAAAGATTGACTGAGCAAAAATTTCAACAAATTCTTGAAGGATAGTTACTCAAGTCCTTGGTGGACAAACGGATGCTACTTTTATAAACTGAATCCCCTATATTTTAGAGATATTGAATAATGAACTTCAGGTAATAATTTTGTTTCCCTTTTTTCCAAAATGGATGTATAGTGTTTGGAAACGAAGTCTTGATTTATTTTTGTAATTTAAGCTGAAACAAACAAAAAAAAAGAACCACACGGTTGTTTCCAAAATGATTTGCCACAATATGATGTATGTGGGTTGCTTGTTTGGACACTTCTGAGAGCGTCTTGGTGTGTTGTGGTTAACTTCAAAATCACAAATGGTGCTAACTTAAACTGTACACCTTTGATAATTGTAAGCCTTCTCAACTGCCATTTAAATACTTATACTGTATCTCAATAACCTCTCTTGACTTTGTGCGTGAGTAAAGTGATGAATATGTACAGATGTGTGTTCGCAAAAGATATGAAACACTGACGCATTGTGACGCATATTCATGTGTGATTATAAATTCCTGTAGATACGTGTGTAACAAAAGGGATAGCGGAAAAACGTGCATTTATGTCAGGACATTCCAGTATACAGTATATCAGTTCAAACAAATGTAGCCTACTTTATTTGTATAAACAATTTTGTGTCGTATGTTCTCCGTTTGCTCAGGGAAGTCGTGTAGAACAAATTAATCGACTAAGAGACCTTATTAGATGTAGAGTATATTATGAAAAACAAGTCTATTTAAGTTCTTTGGTTTTCCTTAACTAAGCCAGACAGACTGTTATAGTAGGTGTCTATATAAATAGAGGTGTTGCTGTTAATATGTTAATTAACACGTCTGCTGTTTGTGTGTTGGTTCGGCTTTGTGCTTGGAGGGTTTTACCCAGTGCAGATGCTTTGGCTTTTTTTTTTTTTCTTGGTGGGGGGGGGCCTCCAGATGTGTCCACTCTCTCTTACTTGTGCATGCTTGTTGATGAATTGTTGCTCCAATCCCAAGAGTTCAGAAAGTTTTTCTCCAGATCTTTTCCTTGCTCAGGAACGGGTTGGTAACTCATCAAGAGATTTCATTTTGTTTGTTTTTTTGAGTCACAATGCACTAGTGTCATTTAGTGCTTATGAATTTGAATACAGCACTAAAGCGCAATAGACGTTGCATTATTATGTTGAACACACATGACAAGATGCTTTAGTCGTTTTTCCCATCCCTGACCCTCCAGGAAAGAAATAGTGGAACTCACTGGGTCAGAATTAAAGAGCCACTACCCCAAACAGTGGGGGAGGCGAAATAAAATCAAAACTCAAGTTTGTAATTACAGTTAACTTCACCGTGAGATTTGCATATGGTCTAATGGAAAATATGAACATAAAATTGGTTATGCCGCGCTCGAGCACGTCATTTTCCTCAGCGTTCTTTTTTTTTGTTGTTGTTTGTTTTTTTGGTTTGTTTGTTTGTTTCATAGAGGAGGTATTTAGCTAATGATGCGGGGGTGATGGGTCTGTTATGCATGGCAGACAGTCAGACAACCACAGGGTGTTAAAGGAAATCAGCATCAGCCAACTTCAAGCTTGATTGAACTAACAGGCTCCCAAATGCTCCCCCAGACTTTCAAAAGCTTGCCTGCTTGTCTCCGAAACAAGAGCTTGAGAAAACTGGGAGTTGTGGTATGCAGGGCCAACAAAAGTTCAAATTACTTATTCTCAGCTGCTTTATTGGGTTTCATGCCGGCGTCATGGTTTGTTTCCCAGCCTGTCATTTTTTTTTTTTTTTTTTTTTTTTTTTTT
>OMLB01034509.1:0-14859 GCA_900302555.1 Myripristis jacobus | reverse complement strand
GTGGTAACAACAGCACAAGCCAAACTATAAATAATAATTTCACAAACAAATAAATAAATCTTGACATATTTGTCGGTCTGTTTTTTACTATGATTCCTGAAAGAAACAACATTGCAGAGACAAGAAATAGATTTGTTTTGTCTTTTTTCTTTTTTTTTTTTGGAAAAAAATTGGGATGAGGACTGTGTGTGGGAGTGTCAGGTGTCAAGATTTGTTTAAAGGTTTTGAATGGGTCTTTGGATTTAAGATTCAAGCAAATAAATAAAGAAAAATTAATTTCAATGATATCCTAAGGCTTTTTGGGAGGGTGGCTTTGTCAGTCTGCGGGTTGACTGGTGCATCAGTGATCACAGTGGATCAGCTGACGGGTCAGTCAGTCTTTGGGTCAGTCACTAATCTACTGTTAACTTGGAGAGAAAAAGAATCGTCCATGGATGTATCAAGAATCTGATGGCAACAGCTTTGTCTGCAAAGGTCAGTGAGCCTACATTTTACTAGCGCTGCCTTGCTGCAACAGACAACTTCATAACCTGATGAGCCCAAGTGACAGCAAGAGATCAATTCAGCCCTCCAGCCAATGTTGATAAGTTCAGCTTCCTCTTGTCTCTCTGTTGTTTAAGAGACACATTTGCATTTAATAGACAAGCTTTTGTTTCACCACTTCCTGTGCTGAGAGGTTTTCCCAGAAGTGACGATACAGACGCCAGAATTAGCTTCAGGAAAATCAGGTGAATCGACAGTGTCTAAATTAGAGATGGGACACTCCTCTCTGTTACAGCCTTGCTTTGTTATGTTGGGGTGAAGAGGCCAGTGATAGAGATCAAAGGGAGACAGCAGGGTTTGGTTTGTTTAACATCACTGGGTTTTCAAAAGGGAGGCTACACAACAGGGTACTTGCACCATTTTCATTTCAAACTCAATGCTTTGAAGACCTTTGTAAGACCTCAACAAATACAATTTTAACAATTTCAAAAAATTTCTTTGAGTAACAAAACCTAACTTTTCTGTTCATACTGTCAATTCAAACTTTTCCATCCAAAACATTAACCATTCAGAAGCATATAAATAAGCTTAACAGAAAGTCTTCAAAACAGCCGACTGCTGAGAAGTTACAAGGGAGTCTGAACTTTCAGGTCTGGTTCATGCCAACTATGCAGGCATTAGCAGCAGCTAGCTGATGATTTTGAGATCTCATATACAATGTGGAATGGCTTTCACCCCCATGATCCCTACCGTGAGTGTCTTTTGGAATAAACTGCACACTGCCTTGTTTCTTGCTGGCCCACATTCGATACTTATCTTTCTACGACCATTTTCATTGAACTTGCATCTCCTCATCTTGACTCACCACTATCTAGCAACTAGCATAACTGATGACAATGGCATTATTTATTTTCCCACCCACACTCTGGAAAAACCTGGACTTATTGGTTAACCCTAACCCTAACCTTAACTAACCCCACAAATGGAGGCAACATGTACTAGCCAATCGGAGGCAGAGTTCCCGAAATATGGCAAAAAGATGACATGCAGCCAGATGTCTATGTCTGTGGCTAGATAGTATAATGTAAATGTAATGCAAAACTTCTATTGATGGTGGAGTCTCTCATTGTCTAATACTTGAACAAATACACACTATTTGACATTTTATGGCCACTGTGTGTGTGACAATTTCCCCATCAGCCTTAAATGCGCAATCCTAAAATGTAATACCTACAGCATTTGGACTAAATTGAAGGCAATTTGTGACCTTAATTTACCTGATTGTATTTTAAGACTTTTTTATGGAGCCATGGGAACCTCACACTGTGGCAAACTGCCTAAAGGGTAGGAAAGAGAGGATGAGGAGGATAAAGAAAACATGAAGGGATGGATGGATGGTGACAGAGATGGAGACAAAGTTGGAAGGATAGTTGCATAGAAAGATGTGGAGCAAGTTACAGGCTATTGGTTATACAGTTTTTTAAGGGAAGTGGAGTTGTGTGGATGTGTTTCAAAAAGAGCCCGGATTTCCCCCAAGATGCATTAGTTCTGAGAAAGTGTGTGAGACAGAGCGAGAGACAAACAGGCAGGTGGGGTGGGGTCATATGATTCAGCGGCAGTCTGCGGCTGTTCAGGAAGAGTGATTTAAGATGCCTCCTCTACATCCACTTAGCCAATCAGCAGATTAAAAGTTCAAACAGGCAAATAAACAAAGGAAGTGGGCAGTGATGTCACAGGGTGTGGGGTTGAACCACGGAAACTGGTTTGTGGCAGGGTGACAGCTTGATCACCAATCCCATCACTGACTGCAGTGCTTACCACACATATGTTGTACTTGGCTGGTCCACCCAGGTATATTAACCACCGCCCATGTATTCAACTGTGGCGCTCCACCTAGCTCCAGTTTCACCACCCCTGGCTTTCTGTATGTCTGTCTGCTGTCAAGTGGGTTAACACTGAAGATACCTGAGCACATCTCTTTCAATTGCTTCATAAAGAGTCATTTATGACTTGGCCCACATTCAACACAAATCTTTTCTGAATGAGGGCAGTCTTGCCTGTTTAGATGAGTTATTAATTATATGTTTGTAATGTAATTAATGATAAGATAATATCTTAATTACAATTTTAAAAAAATAATAATTTTAAAATTGTTATATTTTATCATTTTATATTTGTTTTTGATTGATTGCTTGGAGGGCCTGTAAAAATTGCGTCATGGGCCGGAAGTAGCTCGCGGGCCTGACTTTGATTATCCCTGATCTAGTCTGTTGTAAACACACACATTAATCCTACACGCGATTAATAATTGTGATTTAACTGGAGTTAAATTTCAAAACCTGTGCCAGGCATACAAGTGTAGCCAGAGGAACAGAAGTGTGAGGAGAAAGTAACTTTTGGTGCTTTCTTCAGGTGCTGCTCAGATTCAGCTGAGGTCGTCATTGGTGAGGTGCAACGCTCACAGCTCATCCCTCAGAAAGAGACACTGCAGTCTGAGACCCCTCACCAGGCCTGCAGGCGGCCTCCTCCTCCACCAGGTGACGAACAGAACTATAGAGATAAAATGAGTAAAATAGGCAGTGATGGGGTTATTTACGAGTAGTGCAACAGATTTACCACAAAAGATCAGCCGTATACAGAGCTCAGAGTTGATAGGATGTGGCTTTTGATACAGCTGCACCCCAGAAGTGTTGTTCTGCTTCGTTTACTGGCATCCATTCCCCAGCCATATTTGTCTGTGCTCCACTAACCTCTCTTCATCTAGGTACCTGGAAAGTCAATTTAAAATGGAAATAAATTAAAGGAAATAGGCAATGTTAATAGATTTTAGACAAATTTCCATGTGTCTGTCAGTGACAGGCATCATTAATACGTTTGTACCTCTGATATGCAGTTCCCACCACTAGCAATGACAAATAAAGATGCTGTCACCGTTGTGCATGAGGGTTGAAATGTTAATTGTTCTACATCGTGACATTATTCACCTGTTTAATGCTGTAAGAGGGTACTTACACAACAATTACATTGATCACTTAATTTAGACAATGCATAACTAAAATATTGGTCAAATGTGAAAAATAGATGTATATCAGTTTAGGCTACCTAATACAGTACCTGTGTGCTCAACGCATTTGTTGGAAATAAATCAATCCTCTCCTAAGTATTCTGTGAAAGGACTAATTTCCTGTAGTGCATCAAAGTCCCGCTTCCTCATAGTA
The DNA here is from genome assembly GCA_900302555.1 of Myripristis jacobus. NCBI lineage: Eukaryota > Metazoa > Chordata > Actinopteri > Holocentriformes > Holocentridae > Myripristis > Myripristis jacobus. Next base: position 11,158 of record OMLB01034509.1, on the reverse strand, counting down.
TCACTTGGAAAGAGCTGCAGAAAATTGCACATCATGCTCAACATTTAATACCCATCACTGGACTCACACACCACTGTGAATGTTTATTAATTTGCTGTAATCTTGTAACTTAAATTCTGCCCTGTACTGTAATATGGTATTTGGGAAAATGAGTGAAGTTAAGACAGTACTTCTTTTAAAATTCATTTTTAGTGGTTTGGTTTAGTTTAGTGTAATGATTTTATTCTAGTAGGTGTCACAGTTTAAGAATGAGTCTTATTCAGATATACTGTATAGTCATGATGTATGGACGGTTGTTCCATTATTGTAATTGTCTGTCTTTCTCTTGAGTGGGTTGAGCAAGGCCGGAGTATGAATTTATATTTGAGTTTGTCTAGCTGTTGGAGACTGCAGCAGCTACATGAGTGGAAAGGAAAAAGTGATGATTACCAGGGAGCATAATATAAGCCAAATGTTACGTAACAACATCAACTGAAACTGTATCAACTGAGATGGCCAACCATCAACACATAATAAAACATCCCTGTAGTTGTATATCGCATTACCTTCCCATTTGACTTCATAAAGCACTATGCTTGCTCCCTCATGACCCCATTTTCTCTATCAGTTCACCTCAGATATAAACTGTTGTAAAGCATTTGTACTCAATAAAATGATTATGATAACGATTGTTAAATTCTAGCATTGCATTATAATGATTTGCATTATGACTACCCATGCATTCCTTGCTCAGCAAGATGGTTAAGGGGAGGAAAGAGCTGATACCAGTGGTGGATCCAGAAATTTTTACATGGAGTGGCCAAGAGGTAACACAGTTTTGGCAGGGTGGCAGGGAGCAGCAAAGAAATCCTGCAATAATGTACTGGATGTGACGGAATTCAACAGCGTGACTTAATAGTGCATCTCTTGAAATAGCCACACACATCAATGAAAAAACTTTGCATATTGAGTTTCAGTCAGTTATTTTTCTTTATCAGACAACGTCACATTATGGGAAACAGTTCATCATTTGTCCTCAAGTTTCCCTAGAATAGATATCTAGCATTGTTAGCATTCCTTGTTGAATCCAAGGATACAGCTATCCTCAGTCTTGCAGCTATTTGTGCCTCCTTCTCTCAATGAGGTCATGCCAGGAGAACTAAGAAAACAAATGCTGAAACTACTTTCCCACAATGTGACAAGTATCTGGTGACAAAAAATAACCAAAAGAAACTTGAAATGTCTAGGAGTGTCCGTTATTGAGCATATTGGACGCACTTCACAGAGGGATATCATATTATCCCACCCACCCTGCAGTTCACAGAGCACTGTGTCTGTTCCCTCATGACCCTGCACTCTACGCCACACGAGCATGATCGAAAGACTGAGATCAAACGGGACCATCAGCTGTCAGCCTTCGTGCTTCCCACATTGGAGATGTGGCGGTGACAGCTTGAACCAGAGAACATGTTGTGATGCCCGCCGCCTGCAGGACATGGCTTGGCAAACGACACCATCTCACTCCATCCATTCATGGATGATTTGTGAGGCTCGTGTTTTTCTATGTAGCTATGTGGCTTCCTCATGAATTGATGCCAATCAGTCTCAGATTGTTGCCACAGAAGCATTGGAATTTGTTTTTCGTAGGAATGCAGGACTCTGTGTCTAGCACTCGACACTTTTTTTTCTATTTGGTCTTTTGTGAAGTGCATGAGCTGAACTGTTCAGCACAAAAATATTTTGCGGCATGTTTTCATGACGTGGACAGTCTGTAGTTCAGGGGCATATGGGGGGAACTGGAGTATATACAAGAAGTCTGTGGAATGGTGAAGTGTTTTTATCATTATCATTATTATTATTATTTATCCAGCAGTCGTCAACTGAGATTGCTTGCTCTTTTCAGCAGGACCCACCTTCATGGCCATACAGTCAGTCACATTCACAGCTACAAGCTGCACAGTCGTCTGCCTATGGTAGCAGCTTCACTTCGGCAGTTGTGGGTCAAGTGTTTTGCGCAAGGGCACCATGGCAGTTAGTGTTGTTTTTTACAGAGGCCAGAGGGTTAATCCTTTTCCCTGTCTCATTTGGGGATTTGAACAGGCATTCGTATGATCACAAGTCTGCCATTCTATCCACTAGGCTACCAGAAAAAAAAGCTGCTAATGAAGTCAGAGTTCAGTTCAGTGGCTTACAGCAGGAGCAGACAGAAATGGTGAGCAGGGTGAGAGCAAAAGAAGTAATCTCCACGCCTGTGACATCATGCACAGGGATTCAGCTATGGCAAGAAGGGTGAGCGAGAGATCTTGGATCCTTTCATGACATTGTGCTGTAGTTTTTGCATGTAGGATTGGCCAAGCTGCAACAGATGAGGTGCAAATGCTCTTTGTGGTGACTGCAGAAGTGAAGCAGCAGGCGTTGTTTGACTCTGTGTTTCTTAAGCTGTATTAGAGAGTATGGTACCCACTACCCTATGGATAGGATCATACATAAATTAATTATATAAGAATTCATTTTATTGTTATGTTTTTAGACATGCAGTCAAAAGCCTAGGACCAGCACTGTAATTACAATTAGTTATATCAAATATTGCAGGTTATGATAAAACTTCTATTGGAAAGTCATTATGCTTGTAAAAATGTATTTATGTGAATTTTTTGTTTTCTGTTTTTCTTTTAGCTGCTGTTGTATGCTGTGTGATAGAATAAAAATCACACCAGTCACCACAGCAGACGTAATGTGTAGACTTGTATGTCAGGACATATGAGTAGAGTGTTCCACTCTACATGTGCAGTACTTTTCATGTGACCTTGTGCCACATGGCCCCTGGGTTGACCTGACCATTGCCTGAGTCAAAATATTCTTCGAGTAAAACAGTTGCCAAGATAAACATTAACAGAGTTTCCTTTTCCATTTACACACATCCCCAGTCAAGAACCCAAAATGATTGTGCTTATGCTTCCAGTTGTTTGACTTGTAGACTGGTCTGTATATCATGATAGTCAATGTTTGCTAATCTCTCTGTTATGCTGTTTTGCTGTCAGATTTATTTAATCAGTTTAAAAAAAACAGTTCAAGATATCTCTCACCTATCGCTGGTGCAGTCTATTTGTCCAGATAGTTTCTATGTGATTTGGTGAGGTTTCCAGTCTGCCATGGTCGTCCTGGCTCCCAGCACCCCAGTACAATAGGGCTTGGTGGGGATTTTCTTATGGAGCTCAATCCATTAAATATCAGCATGTCAATTCAAGAGCAACAGCTCTCCCCAAAAATAATGACACAGATACCTGACATAATCTGTAGCCATCAGAGGTGAAGAGTCATTGTGAACTATTTCCTGCCAAAGAACTCCTGCAATCTGTATCTGCCTTTCAAGGAATAGTTAGATGGTTAGGAGTTACACAGATTGTCACCAAATCACACAGAAGCTATCTGGATGGACAGACTGCACTAGGGGCAAATGGGAAAATATCTTTTTGTATGTAGTGACCTGTTCCTCTAATCTCATTTTATCTTATTGTTTTATTTGACCTAACTTACTCAAGGAAAGCGTAGGGCAAGCATTTTATGAATAGGATAATGACCTAGACTGGAAAAACCCCACCATGTTTTATGTGTGTCAGAGTGGCTCAGCAGTCCGGGGATCACAGGCTGGTGACACCTGGCCTTGTCATTGGTCAGATTTCTCTTTCAGACTTATGAGTCATGGCAGCTGTGCATTGCCAGCCAAACAGATTGGCAATAGGTGACGCCATAGCAATGGCCATACAGAGGATGAAATGGTAAAATGCGTGCAGTCTTCATCAGTCATTGTTTTGTTTTCAAACACACGAGGCTCTGTTGGCTCATGTTCATGTATTTGCATTGGTGTGGTTGAGAATCTGACTCGTAATTTTTTGTCATATGTCATGCTTTTCTGTTTCTTATCTCTCCCTTTAACTCACCACTGTGTGTTTTGTTCAGTAAAGCAGAAGTATCATAAGCAGTGTTGTCAGCATATCCTTTTATTCTGTTAGATGTTCATAAAGCCTTTTGCTAAGCATTTTGTAAACAGGGACTGTAGGGAGACATTAAAACCTGTCACTGACAGCAAGTATTATCACCAGTCTCTCTTTGTCACTTGACAAAAGGGTTTAAAATGGTATCAAATTGACACTGAAAGAAAAAATAAACACCCCTTGTTTGTTGTTAATTGGCTGGACACAGACATTAAGCTTCCTAATAGCTCTATATTATACGGATTATAGAATCATTGCTTTGCCATGCCACATGTTCAACTTTGTAGAATTAACAGTACTTTAGCGCTGATTTGCCCTTGCCATTTGATCTGCCATGGGAATCATATTTGTTTTTGAAGATTTGCTGTTGATCACCACTGTATCCCCCACCACGCCCTACTTGCTGGTATGCCTGAAAACCCTCATCCCTCTGCGGCGTCCCATTCAAATGTCAGCTGTACAGAGCAGCTGGCTGGGATAGCTCAACATTGTGTGTGTGCTTCTGACTGTCTGTCTGGGATGACTTTCTCCTCTTCAGAAGGTCAGAGAGAGACCAACTGCCGGTGTTTGACAGTCTGGTGATGGGCTGCAGGGCCTGATGCTAAATACAGTCATATCACTCACCCTGCCTTCACACACTGTCAGACACAGAGGATTTGGATGAAATCTGTCTGTCTGCATTTTGCAGTATTCACTGATAGTCATAGGATTTACTTGAATTAGTTACTTCTGCCAGCCGGCAGTCTGGAGGGGATCATGTTTTTGGTCGCGTGTATCTGTCTGTGTGTGCATTTACTTGTTTGTGTGTGTATCTAGCCGTAGCTAATCTCCCATACTGGTGGGCCTATCAGCCTAATATTTTTTGTGCACAGTTATGACTGTATGATCAAGGACCTCTCATAGTTGTGGTGTATCTCCCCTTCTCCCCTGGAGAAGGGGAGATACACAGGCAGTGCCTCCATATTTTTATCTCTGCCAGAGTGGGGGAAAAAAGGGTTTAGTCGTGCATCATTTGTGTGTGTATTTGTTTGCAGCTAATCTCACATACTACTAGGCCTATCAGCCAAATGTTTTTTTTACACCGTTATGACTGTATAATCAGGGACCTCTCATTTTTGCCGTGATTCAACACTTTAGAAACATGTTTTGTCAGTTGAGTGCCAAGCACCAGAGAAGGGAAGATATGCAGGCAGGGCCTCCATATTGTCTCTTCTCTGGGTAGGTGCAGAAAAGGGAAAAAATTGGGATTTGGAATTGTTCCTGTCCAGATTTACGCACAACATGCCTGGCAGAGATGCACTCTAATGACTGCACTCTTCTAGTTGAATGAAAATTTTGAGTTACACAGAGAAGCATAACCGAGGAAGGTATTATTAAAATAGATTCTGGTCATGGTCAAATGACAAGGTTAGTCTTCACAGTGGAGATCATAGGCAAACCTGCATCTAAACATGTAACAGATTTGTCAAATCAGTGACCTAGTGCTCCAAACCACCATAGTAAGAGATTTTCCATGTTAGATGTAAAGGACCCTAAAAGTAATTACTGCAAATTGCTGATAGTGAAAGACAGATTCTGGGGCAGACAAAAATTGCAGAAGTAAATACCCCCAGCCTCATATGACGTAAATCCACTGGGGCTAATGAACGAAGAAGTCTGTCAACATCCCCCAGCTGCTAAGAGTCAATGTGGAAAATCTACCCTGGTGGGCAAGATAGCCTATTGCATCCATTTATCAATCCTCCTTGATGGCCAGCAACTGTGGCGTGTCACTGTGATCCTCTTTGTATTGTACACTCTTCTGCCATGCCTTTATTTGGCTTTTACCTTGGCTACAAAACAAAATGGGATTGACATTAAAATATGATTGTTATGGGATGAACAGACTGGAAGATTTTCATCCATGCCAACAGTAAAATAAAACCATCTTTGGCTCTGTGTCCCAGTAGTTATGTTTTTGACCATACAGTACATCTGCCCTGACTATGCTGCTGTATTTACAAACTGAAGCAGTGTTGCTAGCCACTAGATATGAAACTGCTGCTATAAACTGCCGCTATAAACTACATGTTGAATTAGTTCTTCCATAACTAGTAAATGCCACAGGCATGATAAAGTAAATAGCAGCAGTGGTTGTTTTCACTTGTCGCTGTTGCTATAACGTCCAATGTGTGAGTAATCTTGTACAACAGCTGCTGAACTTCACTGTGAGGTCTATTTGGCCTCCACCACACACTCCACACACTGTTTTACCCAGACAGACATACACACACAAACAGCGATGCAGTAGAGGGTAAACCCACCTAAACTTTCAGGCACCTTTTTTTCACCTGACATAAAACTTTATCATGTAATGTATAGTATATATCACAGTGAGAAACATAAAACTGATTTAAGATGTATGAGGATATAGTGTTTCAAGGAAAACAGAATGCCTATAATTTAATAGACTTTAGTTTAGTTCGGTGGTTGTGATGCCTTATGATGACTGCTTGATGTCATAGCTTACCCACATTGCTATTCAGCACTACATCACTGCATGCAAATATATGTATGAGACCACACAAACACAATGTAGATAGGCAGACAGCTGAATGCTGAAATGTTTTTACTCAGGCATGGAGTAAAAAGGCAGGGGTGAAAAATGTAACCCACAATTAGTGATCGTTTCAAATTTTCTGTGATATAAAAATTTACTTCTTAATTAAGAATAAAACATCTCAAACCTGTAATTACATCATAACCAACAAGACACTGGTTCTCCAATCCCAAGACCTGACAGGCTGTCCAAAGTGGTGGCACTAATAGAGACAAGAGTGGTGTTGGGAGATCTGAGAGGAGTTGCTAAGCTTCGCTGACAGGCTCTGGCTTCACACCCTGGCTGGCCAGGAGTCCATGGGCAAGCCTAGAATTAGCACAGGGCTTTCCCACTATGTGTGAATGCCTTGGTGGCTGGAGCGCTTGTCACTCTCAGCCAAGTGTGAAGACTTGGGTATACAAAGACTTCAGCGGGATTTTCTCTGGAACAAAAATCATGTCTCATTTTGACCCTTTTGAGTGTGGGGTTCTAGTCATTCAGTTCAGCAGGTTCAAGATCTATCCAGGATGAGCAATTGATTCTGGCAAGTGTGAAAATAGGGATATGAAACAGGGCTGCAAAAATAACGTACACCAGTTGACCACCTCAAGTGGTTACAGACAGTTTAATCCTAAACAGAAGTGGCCCTCTTGAAGCTGAAATGTTTATGTACATAGTAATCCACATCAAAGTCCAGTCTACAAACAACACAATGATGTTTGTTGTCAGTATGGTGCAGCTTTAATAACATTTGAGATAACTTTTGAGAGAAAGAATGATAATACAACTTTGTGCTCTGATCATGATTTTTCTCAGTCCTTTGAGAGGTTCATGTTGTATTTTAAAGTCGGATGGATTTCACAGCAAGGTGGGCCACTCTCTAAGGGCATACAGCAGCCTGCGGGAGCTAAGATAACACCACTGGATGTCTTCCAGGAGCCCCTGGAAGGAAAGAGACAGTAATGAAATTCAATCAGAAGACGCAGTACTTACTCTGTATTTCACATTTTCGTTCAGGTTGTTGCAAAAACACTGCTGGAATGTGAAATAATTTAAATAAGCAATAAAAACCTGCTGTTTTGTAAGTCATACTTTATAAAAAAAAAAAATGCTTTATCAGCCATTTTTGGAGTAGAAACCTGTTAGGTTACATTTTGCTCTACAATTGACATCACATCCAAAGACCCTTTTTTTTCCAATGCAGGTGAATAAACCCATGTGTATGCACACGTGTATACACACACACACACACACACAGAAAACACACACACATGAATTGGACCCACATTTCCTGCTTTATGTAATGTTCCAGCTTGCCACCCAGTGAGCAGTAGAGGAGAGGTAGGATGAAAGCTTCTTGGAGCGACAGCTATATGAGAGAAACGCTGATGAGTGGGCTGGAAATCGTGACAGCCGGTCTGCTGCAAGTAGGAAAGAGGAGAGAAAGAGAGAGAGAGAGAATAGGAGGGAGGGGGTTACATGTAGGAGTATACCACGGTGAATATGGTAGGCAGACAACACGTTATAGCTGCAGCCCGGTTTTATTGAACGGATGAGCGAATGAGCAAGCGAGCGTGTCTCGTCCAGACACCCACACTGCCTGGGCTGGTGTCCTAGGAGATTAGCACTACATTGTTGCGTCTTTCTCTGTTTTAGCTCTCTCTATGTTATGGTTTTTTAATACTCACTGCCATTTCAGTGCAAATCCATTACTGAGATTTTACATTCAGCTGGCAAAATTCCCTCTTCACATAATTCCATTGGAGCAGCATCCTTCATTTTATTTGAAAGGATTTGCCGGTCACTCTTATTTCACAAACAAAACAAGTGTTATCTCTCATCCACTGACGCAAGTGTTTAGTGTTTAATTTCATTTTAATGCGTTAGTTTGTAATATCAGTTTTAGTGCTATGGTTGAAAATGGTATTATGTAGGGTCATTGATGAGCTTTAGTGAGTCCTCAGCAAAATGAGGAATAGTTTAATTTCACCACTAGAAATAGATAAAAAATGACTTTGACTATTTTAACATTTTGTTTTCATCTCTGTACTTTGAATATATTTTTCAGTGTTCAAGTATGGCATCTAAACATTTTATTACTTCACACAAACCAAAATATATTCTCATATCAGTGTTCTAAGGGAAAAGTCATTTTGGAGCTTAATAAAAGTCAACTCTAGGAAACATGAATGATTTTGAAAACTAATAAATTTTAAATACTTAAGTGATCTCCCAAGTGTGAAATTTTCTTTTCACCCACTGGTTAGGATGCAGGGCCAGCCAGCTAGTGTGGCACCTCTTGGAAAAGGTGAGATACTTAGATGGGATACTAAACGCCTCTGAGTGATACTCAAAGGCATTTATGTATAGGTAGAGTTGCAAAAGTAAAATTCCCATTCATATTGGCCATAATGAATGTGATAATTGGCCATAAATTATAAGCCGTTCAAGGTGCAATTATGATCAGCTACATTGTTCTTATTACAAGAGTGTCTGCCCCTCCAGAAGCCATTACTTACCCTGATTTCAGCTTTGTTTTTCAGAGATCAGCTTTATTCCAAACACTAATGCCGAGGTGTTTCATTATCCACAATTCTTTAAACAAGTTCATCAATCAGAGAGCTGCAACCAGTGTGTCTTACAGTCTACAAAGAGAAGTTTTTCGTTTGTTGTTGCTAGCATGATTTCGAGTCAGATATTTTGTGGTTTTTAGAGGAGTATCAACAGGGGCAAGGATTAAGAGTGAGCATGTATTTCTCTCTCTTAAAATACAATATGTACATTGGAATATTTTTTGTTCAGACTCGATTTAAATAATGTTATGATCCATCTCAAAGGGGATTGACAGCCATAACACTCTTGAAATACTGATTTTTCCAAAAGTCTATTGGAGAAATGAATTGGAAATTCACTTCTGGATCCTGGCCATTGAAAAAATGGGCATTAACGTTCCTGCTCTGTAGTGGCATATAGGATGTTTAGGGGATTTCCTCAATTACCACTACAGGTATATGTGTGAAAAAAGAACAGGTAAAAGTCTGCTTTTGTCATTAGAGCTGAACAAGAGTATTTTGCACGGTAGACAATTAAGTAATTATTTGCAGACTGACACTGGAATATGTGGCTCAGGCTCTTTCACACAATAGTGCCAATTATCTGTCCAACACAGTAACCTGCATGGAATCCAGTCCTCTGTGTAAGGCAAAGGTGGAGGTGCTGTGTGCTTTTCAGTCTCTAGGCTGGGCTGTACTGCTGGTGGCAAACCTCAGCTTAAATTTGTGTCATTTGAACTTAAATGGGATGTAGTTGCTCCTAGTTAATAGATTGTTAATCCCTTGAATTACATAATCTTCTTGTTCACTTGTCTGTATCAGTGGTGTTTGGTAATTTGTAGGAATATTTTATCCCCAAGTATAAAACAGAAATAGAGCCTGGGTGCTCACAGCTAATACATTTTTAATCCCTTGAATTACATAATCTTCCTGTTCAGTTGACAGTCACACTGGTGTTTGATATTTTTCGTGAACGCATGCACACGCAGGCCTTTGTTCCTTGATCGTTCTTTCCCTGTGAATATTGTGCAAGTTTTAATACCTGATTCATGCTGCTTTTTTCTCACCTGCCTCATGCATAGCGAATGTTGCCATGGCATCAAAGAAAAGGCTGAGGTCTCCTTTTTCTGTCACACAATGTTCAAGCACAAGCTGAGTTCCCCAAACTCACTCTGCTCTCCCCGTCTACCTTTATTTCTTCATTTCCAGCTTTCTCCAGCTCTGCTCACTTCAGGGCAGTTTTTTGTCTTTATTCTGCCCTTGTTCTGTCTCTCTGAGTGAGCCGATTGTTTTCTCAGAAACTTTGAAAAACTGAAAAATGACATCATCTTTACAAAAAAGAATTGAAAATCCCACTCTTCTGTGGTGGTGAAAAGATTATTTTATTGTAGTCACAACTCAGGATGTTCTCACATCAAAACAATGCAGTCATTCTCTAGCATAATGGCCTGTTGTCATTATAAGTTTCTTTGTTGTCTGTGACTGTCGTCTGATTACAGTAATAACTCATCACCGATAGTATTCGCTTGTTGTTGGCTTGCCAAAATAGCTCTGAGGTGATGTAATGGGGCTGGTTATGATCGCTTGCCAGAAAACAAATATTGGGCTCATTAGTGGATTTTGAGGCAAGCTGCTCTATTTTTAACATTTTTCTTTCCTTTTTCCTTAACCGTTTCCCTGACTGTCGAAGTGATTGAGTAGTTTTGCTGCAGAGCCAGAAGTCTCAATCCATATAGGGCTGTCAGTTTGGCCAGCTTCTGGGTCATTAGTGTTTGTCTTGTTTCAGAAATGATGTGTGAAATATGTTCTGGCCAGGGAAATTTTTTTCAGTGTGTGTTTGTCAGAGAGCACTCACTCATTGCTCTCTATTAAAATTGCCCTGAGCCAAACCAGCTTTCACCTAACCAGGGAGAAATGCCCTGTGATTTAGAGGTATCAGGAGATTGAGGGAAATGTTGTTGGAATGATCTTTGATGGATTGACTGTTATCCATGGTACAAATCCTAGTTTTACCTCAGGCAGCAATCTTTTTTCTCTTTTGCCTTTTTGTGTTT
>OMLB01034508.1:0-16913 GCA_900302555.1 Myripristis jacobus | reverse complement strand
AGTCAAGCCATCACCGTTGCAATCAACAACGGAAGTGGCAGCAGTGAAGGGGGTCCGGAAGGGGCCGGGACGGGAGGGCTACCCACAGCCGGGACTGTAAACATAAGCCACTGTGACTCTGTGGTGATCAGGGTCAGCACCAGAAACAGCAACCGGCAGGCAGGGCTGTTTGTCCAGCTCAACTTCACCTCTCTGCAGGGTGAGCTCATCCGACTCAGAGCTTGTGAGCAGCATTCTTGTTCAGTCATTTGGTGCTACAGCATGCTGCTCCCTGCACATGCCTGTGGTGGATTTTCCTTTTTTTCATTTTAATTGTATCTTTATTTCCTGCTCACTTAATCCTCAGCGATCAATAACATACCCTGTCTAAAACCCTTATCAATAAAGATGATTCAGTATTTACTCTGCCCTTATCCCTCCCCTCCCCCAGACGCCACAGAGAAGGATAAAAAAGGACAGGATGACGAGGAGCCGTACATCACGGCCTACCTCCATTCCCATGACCGACCAAATGAGTTCAACTGCACAGACAGGAAACGCATCACACTCAGTATGACCAGGGGGCGGGACCTCGACCACAGGAAATACACATTCTTCCTGTCCCCGGAGTAAGTGCTCCTTTCATCAATAGCAGTATAATGATATATATTTTAATATGAAAGAGGAAAGGCCACAATTGCGTGCCAAAAAAAATTAGGCAGCAGGGTGTCATAGCATAGTAGTAGACCTTTATTTGTCCGCGAGCAGCAATTGTTTCAGCAGCAGCAACAATAAAACAACACAGGATGAGGCACGTAAAATAAAAACATACATAACCACACGATTAAGATAGATAGATAGATAGATAGATACTTTATTCATCCCAAGGGAAATTCACAAAAATTGTCCTGAAGTAAAAGGTGAACACATGAAGTACAAAAGTTAAAATATTAGTGAGCACAGAAGGGCTGATGCTGCCTGTCCTTGGTTTTCTTTAAAAACTGTCTGCTGCACAGTTAAGACAGACCTTTCTGCCCAGCGCCAGTGATTTTGCTACTGACCTTCAGCACCCTTGTTGATGCGTTTTCCTGTTTTGGGTTGAGATATGTATATCAGCAGGAACAAAAAGTAAAAACTGACTCAGTGAAAAGATTTCTAAACCAATGTCATCAAGTATCTGTCAACCCGGGACTTTGCTGGCGTCCTCTGACAAAAAAGACGCTGCTGGCGCTTTTCTTACTCAGCATGTCAGTATTCCTGTCAGTGGTTTTGTCTGTTGTCAATTATAATGCCCAAATGCTTGTGAGACTCAACAGTCTCAACATCTTGGCAATGAATTATACTGTTGGCTGGACTGGGTGATGATGTCTAAAATCAATACACATGTCCTTGTTCTTTGTCACATTCGGTTCCAAAAACGCTTCTTTAGAGAGCGAAGTGGCTGTCCTTTGAAAGGAACAGTTCACCCAAAATCCAAAAAAGATATTTTCCCACTTACACCAAGTGTAGTCTGTCGATCCAGATAGTTTCTGTGTGACTGGGTGAAGTTTCCAGTCTGACAAACCTGAACTTGTGCTCCTCAGCAGGAAATAGTTTCCAACAAATCTCTGTTGTATTGGAGTGTCAGGAGACAGGGGAGATCGCGGCAGATTGGAAACTTCACCAAATCGCACAGTGGTAGCAGACGTGTTCAACATTGTACCCTCTGTTCTCTCCGACTCAGGTCCTATGACACCACGCTGGACTACTTCATCAATGTGACCACCGCCTGCAGCCCGGGCACCGAGGCTGCGGTGGTGCGTTTGGAAGTGGGGGTGTTTGCCTATCTGTGCCAGTACTTCAGCGAGAGCGAGAAGCAGTGGCGGACAGACGGCATGGTGCCGCTCGCAGAGACCAACGCCACCAGAGCTGTCTGCCGCACCAGGCACCTGACGGCGTTCGCTGCAGGCCTGTTTGTACCGTTCAACGCCATCACCTTCATCATGCCAGTCAGTATCACATGAAAGACAAGTGGTTTAAACTCTCTCTCTCTCACACACACACACACACACACAGAGTCTAACCATTCCATTTCTCCCCCTCAGGAGCGTTCCGGTGCTCCGAGCCTGGTCGTGCTCTTGGTGTGTATTCTTGGTTTGCTTTGTTACGCTGTGGCTGCGGCCATCTTACACAAGCTGGACCAGCTGGACCTGCGACGGGCCGGCGTGGTTCCACTCTGCGGCCGAGACGGACTCTTCAAGTACGAAGTCCAGGTCAAAACTGGCTGGAGCCGAGGGGCAGGTGAGTGAGTTCACATTTTGAAAGGGTGGTGGAAAGAAATGGTGTAATGATTCATTCACTGGATCGATGCATTACTTTTAAAACATGCAATAAAAAAGACAGATTCTCTAAGGAGTCTCTCTATCATTGCGCTGAAGGAATATTATGGTTAATTTATGGTTCTTGAAAAAAAGGAAGAAGAAAAAAAGGCATGTGGTGATCGAATAGAACACTATGAATTGCAACTTTCTGATAAAGGTTTTTTCTAGAATAAATAATGTTAAAGTATTTCTGTCTGAGCTTTTCTTTTTCTCCACAATTTTTTCTACTTTCTTTCTTTTTTCTATTTTTTAGTGAATTTATTGTGCCTTGGCTTAATATCAATTTTTCTTTAAAAATAGGGAATCAAAACATTGATGTATCACATTTTATAAACTTTAATTAAATTGTTACAAAAAAGAAACATCGCTGTTATATGGATGTGCCAACTAGTGAACTGTAGATCGCAATGAATGTCTTGTAAAAAGATTCAGAGTAGTGATGGGAAGACGTTTTAAAAATAAGCTGTTCAAAAGCTCACTGGATATTTTCAGCACTTGTCTAAACTCCCCCTGTCCTCCCAGGCACCACGGCCCATGTGGGAATCAGCCTGTATGGGCGCGAGAGCCGCAGCGGACACCGCCACCTGGACAGCAGAGGAGCCTTTGCACGCAATGCTCTGGACATTTTCCATATCGCCACGGATACCAGCCTGGGCAGTGTCTGGAAAATACGAATTTGGCACGACAACAAGGGTATACACTGACGAACACAGACAAGCACAGACAAACGTCACTTTAACCAGCTTATCGTCAAAAGAAACTGTCGTTACCGTGATTTGCAGAGTAAAAGCTCACATTCAATCTCATTTTCAGGTCTGTCCCCGGCATGGCTGCTCCAGTACATTTTGGTCAAAGACCTGCAGACAGGAAGCAGCTACTACTTCCTGGTCGAGGAGTGGCTGTCGGTCGACAACGAGAGGACTGATGGACGGGTGGAGATCGAGGTGGAGGCCTCGGGTAAGAAACTACAGACAGTGTCAGTGTCCTTTTCACGTTGTAAACGTTTGGTGTTGGTGGACACCTCACTTCCTGTTTCTTGCAACTTGCAGAGGAGGCCGCACTCCGTCAGTTTCCCCGCCTGCTGGTGTGCGAGCTGCAGCGGGCGGTGTGTGAGAGCCACCTGTGGCTGTCACTGTGGGAGAGGCCCCCCCGCAGCCCCTTTACCCGCCTGCAGAGGGCGACGTGCTGCGCGTTGTTGCTGCAGCTCTGTCTGCTGGCCAACACGCTGTGGTACAGTATCGTGGCAGACAAGAGATACAGGTAGAGGAGCTTGTGTGTGTGAGACTGTTTCTGTGTGTGTCTGTCCGTTCACCTGTCCAAGTTTCCATCTCGGGTGGCTGATTGTGTTTTTTAATGATGTCCATGTTGCAGCCCAAGGGCTGTGTCCAGGATTTCATCTCTGACTGGAGAGACGGTGGCGGCAGGCCTGGTCAGCTGTCTGCTGGTCTACCCGGTCTACCTGCTCGTCTTCACGCTCTTCAGAATGAGCCGCAGCAAGGTAACACACACCAGCACCAAGCAGACACATGATCAAGGGGTCAGTGCTTCACATAGGCGGCACAGGCAGCTGACATTTCTTTGTGTGTGTGTGTGTGTGTACGCCAGTGTGTGTCTGTAGAGCAGGTGCCTCCTCAGGTGGACCAGGAGTCGGTGGAAATTGATGATTTCCTGGACAACTCCATGGCAGGGAGTTCCTTCCTTTTTTACAACGGCGAGGTATTGCATCATGGGAAACACTTGCACAAGTTGTCTTAGTTTACCTGTTTGTTTTTCCTTTTCCTTGGAATCAATATGGAAGAATTTTAGAGTTGTGTGTTGTACCGTATAAATAAAGAATCAAAGAAATGAAATGAGAGTAAAAGGAGCTCCATACAGAGTTGTGGTTTTATTTTTATTTTTTTAAGAAAAGAAAGAAACAGTGAAGTCAGAAATTTCATGCTCTGCCTCGGTGAACTGTAACTAAATTTATTACTCTCTCTCTCTCTCTCTCTCTCTCTCCCAGACCAACTCAGAGGAGAGTAATGTGGATTTGCCCACTCCATCGACCAAAAGGTTAGTTAGTCTTTTGCCATGGCAGTACTTTTAGGTTATGCATTTTTTTCCCCTGGAGACACATGGTGATAAAAATCGTCAGCTCTCAAAGGAGGAAAGGAGAGGAATAAAATGAAAAAAAAAAAAAAACGAATGAAGGAAAAGGGGGTTAAGTAGTTTAGTTTAGAAAACTGTGCTATATGAAAGATCAAGAATAAAATTAAGAAACTAAGAGAGGGAAAGTGTTTGATCTGTCCTCAGTACACACTGCATGTGCATGAATGCCAGCACGCCTGTAAGAAACGTCCTGTCACCTCGGCAGTGTTGAGAGCTGGGACATGGGCGACCAGGAGGAGACAGAGGACCGGGATTGGCCGGAGCTGCTGAGTGACATGTCTGTGGTGGGAGGAGCGGGGCTCGGGGCTGGGCTGCCAAGGCTGAAGAGGGGCCAGGGGAGCAGACACCTCGGCGTCGATATGACCTTTAACCCTGATGATGAGGAGGAGACGGACCAGCGTAACAAATACTTCACCTCTTCAGGTAACACTCCCCTGCCCAATCCGATTCTGCTGCACAGATTGCATGTTAAACCTTTATCAGCTGTAGATGAACAGACAATACAATTATTATCACATAGTTTCAATACATCATCCATGTCAAATGTTAATACTCAAACCCAAACTGAAGCCAAGTTCCTCTGCCCGCACAGACGAGGATCTGATCAAGCACATCCTGGCAGACGGGCAGAACTTCTTCCCCCAGGCAGATGAAAGTGAAATGGCTGACTTGTAAGTTTTACCTGGGCTGATGGTTGAGTTATCAGTGTAAGGTGCTTGCATCATGAACATATTCTGTGGCTCTTAGTGACCCCCTCCCCCTCCTTCCTCCCCGGCTGTGCACGTATCCGTCAGGTCGAGTATCTTTGGAGATAAGACAGAAGTGATTCTCCTCCAGAAGCTGAATGAGCCTCTGCCTCCAGGATGTGTGAGGAGAGACCCCCCAAAAACTGCTTTCATCTCCAATACAGGTGCGTGTGTCAGTTTGAATGCTGAATTATCCAAGATATACACCATCCCCTGTATTGTTTTCATCATACTTAGCTGATGTCTCAAGTAACATGAAAGCACAAAGATCAGCTAGATTCAGAATGACAGGATAGTGAACTTTTCCTTGTCTCTTGAAGTTTTCATGCTATATTGTTGTCAACTGTACATTGTATGTCGGTGCAGAACTTTTTCTACTGCAAATAACGTGAAATCTCAAATCTTAACCTTTAATCTTAACCTAATCTTAATCTTGGTTCATCATTACAAAGGCATGCTGCATGCCCGAGCTTTGTTCAAACTCACAGAACTTTAATTTAATTTCTAATTGAGATCCCAGGGTTTCCAAAGATACCAAATGTAAACCTGCTGAATTACTGGGAAATGAAATAATATACAAGACATGTTGATATTTTCTTTTTGATGTAATGCTGCAGCCATACAACAATGACATCTTGGGTTTGAATATTTCACTCAGTGAAATAGTGTGGTGTAACTTCACTAAAACACTGCAAACAGCTCTAATTTTGAAGTGCTTAAGGAGAAAAATCAGACTTCAATGGATTTAACAACATCACAACAAACTAACTGCAAAATAGTTCCCAGATTGAACTTAAAGAGCAACCAGATGACACAAAATGATTTGCTACAAAGAAAAAAAAATGACTGCGCATTCATGTGGGTGTTTGTAAAACAAATCAGAAATGGGGGTACTTCACACACGGCCTCTAACTGCGCTACTCGACTAGATTTAGTCAAGTAGCGCTTGACTGAATCTAGTTCTTCAGACAGAACGCGCAGGGAGGTTGTTCACTTTCCCATTTTTGAAGATGAGTGTGAAGAATCACTGCCCTCACTGAGAAACAAGCGAAGTTCTGTAATTTCTCCTGAAATGGCTAGCTGAGTCACACACCCATACTGAAGTTTTGATGTGGAAGCTTGGCTTGTGCTTTGTGCTTTTCACTCTGCACTCTGCTTTAATGTTTAATGAGCAAAACAGCTCCTGCGGTCTGAGAAAAGCAAGAATTTAAATGGAATGCTTGCCTCAGCGCTGGCCCCAAGGTAACATCCAAATTACTCCTCTGAACGCTCGATTGTTTTTCTGGTGAACTCAGGACATTATTTAATCTATAGACTCTGTGGGTGAGGAGTTTCTTAGATTTCATTTCCTTCATGAATAGCAGAAAGTCCTCCAAGACATATGCATTATGTAGAGAAGACAATTAAAATGCAGATTATTTCCATTTAAATTGACAACATAATACCATGAATGAAAAATTAATATACTTCTCATCATTCTCTTTCTTCTTGTCTTCTCTGTTAACCTTTTATTCCTCTGTTCATTTAGTCCCCCGTCTTCATTTTGCTTTTGATCCCTTCACATTTTTTCATTATGTCCTGGTACAATGAATATTTGTCATCAGTTGTGACAGACGTGTGTCGCCCGAGACGGTTCCCTCCCTGGTGCGGACGTGCCGCCCTGTGGGGAAGCTGGGCAGGGATCGCTGTGGCCAACGGCGTATCGGTGTGGGCGGGACACGGCTTCAGCCAGAGCATGGCCATGATGTGGCTCATTTCCTGTTTTGCCAGTTTCCTGTGCTCCTGCCTGCTGTTGGAGCCAATCAAGGTAGACACACACACACACACACACGCTCAGGCATACTTGTGCTAAGACATTCTGCAAATATAGATTTATAGCCTTGTCTGAAGTCCAATCCTGCTGGGTGAAAACCTTGTTAGTTTAGATGATTTCCATATTTTTCACTTCATTTGTAAGTTTACATTCTTGGTTTTAGGTTGAGCAAATTCTACACCCTCTTGAGTGCTTCAATCCTTTCTTAACCCACTGAAAAAAAATGCAAATGCATAGTAATCCGGTTTTTAAGTCCCTGTTCGCCTTTATTTTTTAGATGATATGTGACAATATGCAGCAGGTTCTGGGTCTCCTTCTCACACTGACATTTTCCTCCACCCCCCCTCCCCTCCAAGGTGTTGTGTGAGGCGGTGTACTATGCAGTGTGTGTGCGCCGGCTGCGCCCGGAGGACCAGGACGTGTTGGTGGAGTTCCCTCGGGTGGAGAGGGTGGTCCAGCGGGTCCCCAGGGTTCGACCACCCCAGGGCTTCGCTCTGTCCCAGGCTCGGCACCAGGCCCGCAAGGTGCACATGCTGCACACCATGCTGAAGGTGAGAGGGAGCGGCGTTTGTATTCACGCGGGACCTCCACTGTGTTTCAGATGTTCATATCTCTGTCACATCTTGTGTAATAACGTGACTTTTCTCTCTCGTCTTCAGAACTTCTTGGTGTACATGTTCTTCCTCCTGGTCGTGTTGCTTCTCAACTATTCCGACACGGCCAAAGACACACACAGCCTGAGGCTGCGCACCCAGCTGCAACGAGCGCTACACACACCTGAGTACCACAACATCAGCAGGTACACACACACACACACACACACTGAACCTAAATTAGAAGCTTGAGCCTATATTCTAGTGTAGAGATTGTGAGCAGTTTTTTATCAGTCAATCCAATTTATATAGCGCATTGCATAACAAGTGCAACTCAGTGTGCTGTACAAAAATAAGGACAAGAATACATTTTAAAAAGGAAAGTATAAGAAAAGAAAAACGTTGTCAGTTCTGGTTTATGGCAAAGTTAATATTGCATGTTTCACATAAAAGATCATTTAAATATGCTTTACAGGCATATTTAAAATAATTGTTTATATTTGATTTCGATTTTAGATTTGTAACTGTAGCTAAGGGGTTTAATTTTAACTCACTTTATTCAGTTCAGTAGATAAAGCCACAGACGGGGAAGTAAACAAGGTCAGATAACAATTAAAAGCAATACAACAGAAAACAAATTACTGCCCTACACAAGATAAGAGAAAAAGATAAAAGATAAAGAGTCTGAAAGGAACAAAACATTAAATACAAAAAGAAAGGTAAAATAGAATGCAGTTAAGGTTAAAAAAAATACTAAAAGTACCTTAAAGTTTAAATTGGTGAACTTTTCTTTAGCCAGGTTTTCTGACTGACAATAGTCTTGTCATGGGCGAGTTGTCAAAAAATCTCAAGGCTCTTTCTGCAGCTGTTCCCATGACAATAAATGGCGAGCTGACTTTGCATATGCTCTATCAAGGAAATGCATTCAGGAGACAGATGTATCATCTGATTCAGACCCAATAAGTACGAGGGAAAAAATGTTTTTGATACAAAAGCTCAAAGCCAACACTGACTCCAGCCTTTCCATTCATTTAAAATGGAGCCGTGTGTCCTCATGACAGTTCACATCAGGGCATACAAGCTTGGCAGGTATCGCTAATCTCCTGCGCACACACACACACACACATAAACATAAACACACACATATGCACCCCTCTACAAACCCTTAAAGTGCTGATGCATCATTGTGAGAACTTTGTAATGCTGCGTATGTCAAACACGCAGCGCATCATTTTTCATG
The DNA here is from genome assembly GCA_900302555.1 of Myripristis jacobus. Taxonomy (NCBI): domain Eukaryota; kingdom Metazoa; phylum Chordata; class Actinopteri; order Holocentriformes; family Holocentridae; genus Myripristis; species Myripristis jacobus. The sequence goes on along the minus strand of OMLB01034508.1, from coordinate 8,034 downwards.
AATGTCTCAATTTGTCCTGCAGCCGAGACGATGTCATGATGTGGCTGAATCAGTCCCTGTTGCCACGCCTACTGGATGGCCCCGCCCTTTTGAAAGATACAGGGAGTGTGTTGCTGGGCACACTGAGGCTCCGACAGATCCGTGACTCATATGGTGAGATTGCTTTGTGAGATTTTTCTGTAACTTTAGACCTCAGCTTGCCTGGATACATACAGACTCAAAAAAAAAAAAAAGAAAACCCTTGTGTTTTTTTTTCCCCCTCACTGTTATCAACGTCAAAGCCTCTCTCTGAAACTGTGTAAGAAAATCACTTAGTGCAGCTTTAAGATTATAAATGATTGGCTGATTTTTGATGAGGCCAAAGCAAATGGTGCCATTTCTGATTGGCTTGTTGTTTTGGTGACATTATTTCCCCTAGAGAACCTCGATAAATAGCAAGGAGTGCAATGCTGTATTTAACATCATTTAAATAACAACCCGGACTGCAGCAGCCATGCCAGAACTGGGAACTTATGTGATGCAGTCTTATTATGTGTACATTACTACTCTTTCATTTTGTTTTGTCTCACAGTAGTAGTATAGCCGACACCGTATCCAGGCAACCTATGAAAGGCTTAAAAGAATGTTATGGTATTGTGTGGGATAAGTGCCAAAGCTCTTCTTGAAGAAGATGAATGCTCGTGGCATTATAACACCTAATACCCCTCAGCGTCCTTTTGTCTGCTTTTCCCTTTGCCTTGACCTTGTCCTGTATTTTCATTTTTCTGTCTTTGTTCCTTTTTTTTGTTAGTTTTTTATTTCTTTCTCTCTTTCTTTCTGTCAATATTGTTGTTCAATTAAACATAGCTACCCCAGCAACACAGACATGAGAAAGTCACATAATGACTTTGAAAAGCAGTCAGTTTTAATTAGGTTATTGTCATGTTCTCCATTGGCATCCAGTGTTTCCATAACTGACTTCTCTCCCAAGGAAAATTATTAGATTCACGTAACTGAAATGTACAAATGTTGTGCAAAAACCTTACTGTGAGAGCTCCTCTCCTTTCCAGATTCCATTGGTTTCAATCCCGGGAATAGCACTGGAGGACAGGGCTGGGTTAACTCTACAACTCAACACACCCAGAATCTTGTGGCTTTCAGCACGGCTCATGCTAATGGGTAAGGAAAAGAAGGAAAGCACGGCCAGAGGGAAGCAGGCCTTAAATACATTTTGAGTTCATGCTCAGTATCAGTTGAACGTCTGGTCTCATGCAATATGTCATGTTGTTTCTTCCTCTCTCCCTGGCTCTCTGGGTGCTGAAGGGTGTGGCGCTGGGGTCAGGTGCAGGTGTATGGCAGCGGAGGCTCGGTCTACCAGCTGAGCCGAAGACAGGAGCAGGCCTCATCCTCCATACAGCAACTGAGGCAGCTAGACTGGCTCGACCACAGGTCAGTGCAGGGGCAATGATCGAACTAGAAATAGTTGGTTCAAAAGGTAAAAAACTACAGTTCCTTTTGTCAGGTTGAGCGACCTTAACAACCCCGTGTGTGTGTGTGTGTGTTTAGGACACGAGCTGTGTTTGTGGAGTTCTCTCTCTACAACATCAACACCGACCTGTTGAGTGTTTTCTCCTTCCTGTTTGAGTTCCCAGTTTCTGAGCGTGCCCAATCCAGCCTGGACCTCCTGGCCGTCCATTTGTGGCCAATCACAGGCCTGGACCTGCAGTTGCTTCTCACGGTAACCCCATCTATCTATCAATCAGTTGATCAGTCGAGCTCAAAACACTGCCAGTAAACGATGTGTGTAGCATTTCAGTATGCAGGCTCGATGTGTTTCTTGCCCCTCTGGCACAGTAATGAAAACTGACCTGTTGACTCCTAACATAAGACATGGCACACCACTGACCCTTTTACCTGTTTATGTGCAAAGCGCATTACAGCGTGTATGTTTCCAGCACGGGTTCTCCCAGTGGGACAAACAAACCCCACCTTAGCAGCATTAAAGACGAGCTCTGACGGGTGAAGAAGGGAAATGAACGTCATCTAACTCACAAATACAAGATGGTCAAAAATGGTCGAAAACAAATTGCCTTTTGTTGTTTATGGAGAGAATCACTGTTTACTGTTTATTTGGATCCCCATTCGTTGATACCCTGGCAACAGCTGCTGTCCCTCAGGCCCTCAGCAGGCGAAGCGGGAGTTGCGGTGTTGACCGCCCACATTGAAACGTTCACATAAGCTATGAATGCATACATTTATATGTTCAGGTTTATTTAGGGTTCAGGTTTACTTAGAGCCCAATATCACTGTTTACAGTCTCAAAGGGATTTACATTGTACATCTATAATACAAGTAAACCGATAACCCAGTAAGTGAATCAATGTAAGACTGTTTATACACTAATTTATTTACTACTCAAGGATGTGGTGTTGCTACATTGCGTTCTTGGTATTTCCCATGGAGGAGTTTCTTTTGATTTTGTGCTCAGCAAATAGGAAACAGGCGCTCCTTTGCATATATCATGAAAAACTAGTTGAAGTTCAAAGGCACAACACTCTCCAGCTTTTACTGGTATAGCATCACAAATGTGATGTTTTGGTTCAGAGGCTCCTTGTCTGATGTATCCCTCTTAACTTCAAATGGTTTGTCCTTGTGGGCAGCCATTTATCCCGAGTTGACACCATGAACATACTGTTGTCGCATCTCGGGAATTTACTAGTTGGAAATCCCTACTTCCCTACTTCCAAGTCCAGATGAATGCAGCATCTCGTTCCACAAGTGAGCCACACACGACTCGGTGTCCCTGTCTTTTTGGATGCTGTGTGTATGCTGACGTGCAGTGTGACGATCTCCCCCCTCCCCGTTCTTAGATCGTCCTGCTGGCCCTGGTGTTGTATTTCCTGGTGCGGGGGATCCTTGGCTTCGTCCGAGAGGGTTACGTGTACCTGCTGTCAGCCTGGCGCCTGCTGGGTGTGTGTAAACTGGCCCTGGCAGCATCAGTGTGCGGGCTACATCTGAGCCGCTGCTCCAGCGCCAAGCAGCAGTGGGCCTTGTACCTGAAGCACCCGCGGGACGCCTTCACTGACTTTTACCCCGTGGCCAGACAGACCCAGATGTACACAGTCACGTCAGCCTTGCTGTTGTTCATACTGGTGCTCAAGGTGAGAGAGCGAGAGGGTGATGTTTAACGCCAGTCCAGACATTTTTAACTCAGTTGCTTAGCTCCCCTTCTTTCCTAACTCTCTCTCTCTTCATTTTGCACTCTCCAGGCATCCCATCAGTTGCGGTTCCTCAGAGAGTGGGCAGTGTTTGGCAGAGCTCTGAGGCGCTCAGTCTGGGAGCTGCTGGGAATCGCCTCGGCGCTACTGCTGCTGCTGCTGGCCTATTCACACACAGGACACCTGGTAAGGCTCTGCACTGCTCCCACTGCCTCTTTCTGTCTCATCGTCTCCCACACACACACACCTTTTACACTGACAGGTAGCAGAGCATACTTGAACATAATGCGTAACATAACGTAAGACCATAATGGAACATAATTATGTTCCTTGGATATTAACATCTGTGCCTCTCACAAGCTTGCTCACCTTTCATAAGCATGTTTATAATTCACTCGAGACCAATTTTTTCTTCTTTGTGCTTTATGTTTTATTTCTTCTACTATACCTTGTTTAATTGTTTTACAGTATTTTATGGTCTTTCTAAGGTTTTATTATTTTACTCTTGTATATGTTTTTTTCCAGTATTTGTAACCACTTGGCTTACGTATCACATTTTGGTTTAAACACTTAAACGCTGTTTTTTTTTTTCACCCCCTCTCTCCAGCTCTTTCACACTGTACTGGACGGTTATGGCAGTGTGAACTCTGCCTGTCTCTCTTTGCTGGGTGCCGGTGGCCGTGGCCTGTTGTCATGGCGACCTGGCTGGACGATGACAGGCCCCTCTAGCTCCACCTCCTCGCTGGCGTTCCACACGAGCTTCGCCATACTTCGGCTGGTGCTGCTGTGGCTGGTCACCTCCGTGCTGCTGAGGAACTACCGGCGGGCACGAGCGGAGCTGTACCGCCCGGCGTTCGATCTCCAGGACTACGAGATGGTCGAGCTTTTCCTCAGACGACTCAAAATGTGGATGGGACTCAGCCGGGCTAAGGAGGTACTGCATGGTCTGCTTCCTGTTTCAGTAGGGTCACGGCTCAACTTCAATTTGTGCAATCGAGGCTGCTGCTGTTCATTAACATCTCCCAAAAAAACCCTGTTTCTATTACATACATACGTTATGCTTCATGGCCTGGGTCTTTCAGTCGTAGTGCCTCTACCTGTGTGCTGGTAAATTAAAGAGTCTTAAATGTATACTAAAGCCTCAACAAGGAACAGATTTATTTCAGGACTCTGAAATTGTATAGTGCAGCTTTAAAGTGATAGTGCTCGTGCTACTCCACTTAAGTGTTAATAGATCCTTCAAGGTTGATCCATCAACTCCTTCACTGTCATGAGACCTGAGGGGCCTGTTCAAACTGTAAGGGATAAGGAGCTCAGGCTTACACTCCGGCGCCAGATCATTCAGAGCCTTGCATGTGATTAAAAACACTTTAAAATGATTTCTAAAAGAGACTTGAGGCCAGTGCAGTGAGGATTGGAGTAATGCTTTGTTTTGGTCAAAAGACTGGCTGCTGAATTTTGGAGCTGTAGCTGCTCAGTGGCTCGAGTGATTAAGGCAGGAGGATATAAGAGCGTGTATGATTTTCGCTGTGCTGCTGTTGGACAGAACTGATCTAATTTTAGACATATTCCTCAATAGATAAAAGCATGACTGGACTACTTTTTGTACATGCTGCTCCAGATTCAAGTTACAGTCCAGGATAATTCCCAGATTTTTTTGTTGGCAGTGAGTGGGCCAAGGAGTGGTTGAATTTGTTGTGAGACATGCGCAGGGCCAACGATGAGAACTTCTGTCTTATCAGAGTTAAATTTTAAGACGTTTTGGGACGTCCAGCTGTTTATGTCAAGTAAGTAACTATGTAATGAAGTGAGTTTTCTGGTGTTTAAATGACAGCTATGGAAGGAGATGTTGAGGTGACAGATTATGTGTCCCAAGGGTAACATGTTCTGTGTCAACAAAACAGGTCCCAAAATAGATCCTTGTGGTATTCCATGTTTGTTTGGAGCAGTGTGAGAAGTAAAAACAAAAAAATCTCCTGCTGGCTGGATATGATGCAATCCAGGGCAGATCCAGTTATACCTGCCCACTGTTTTTGTCTGTCTATGAGGACGGAGTGGTTGACCGTATCAAAGGCTGCACTGAGGTCAAACAATAACAACACAGAACATGCACAGAGTCTGCCGCCATCAGTAAGTCATTTGTGACTCTGAGAAGGGCAATTTCTGTGCTATGTAGTTTGCGGAAGATGTTGTTGCTATTAAGTACCCGAAGTAGTTGGTCCAGCACTATCTTTTCTAGGATTTTTGATAAGAAAGGTAGTTTGGAAATTGGCCGGAGTTTTTTTTTTTAAGTCTGTGGAATCTGAGCCAGGTCCTTTAGCAGTGGTTTAACACAAGCCGTTTTATAAAGGTCTGGTACAACTCCAGAGGTCAAAGAGCCATGAATGATGGTCCGCAGTGCAGGGCTGGGGATGGGATGATGTCAAGGGGACTCAATGAGGGTTTCATGGGCAACACCGTTTCTATAAGATCCTGCAGTGATACTGGACTCAAGCAATCCAGCTGGTTTCAATTACACAGGATTCTGGGGCTGTGCTGGTTGGCAGAGATTAGTTGGGAGAAATATTGATTTCTGGCTTCCTTCAACTTGCAGTTGTATGAGATTAATAAATCTTTGAGCAGAGAGTAGTGAACTTTATGGGATTTCCACCTGCGTTCAATTCTTCGATGTGATCTGTTAAGGCTACAAATTTCTTTGTCCGTCCACGGGACCTTTCTGACGGTGGACTTCTGTTTAGTCTTGATAGGAGCAACCATGTCCAGGACAGGTTAACATAAGTAATTAAAAACATCCAACTGGCCATTTGTTTTACTAAAAATGGGCAAATTGTCACTAACAGTTTTGAAAATTGAGGAGAATGATTGCATTGTGTGCTTATTGAGAACATGGAACTGCACTTTTTGCTTGTTTGGTTTTATAATAGCTTGGGAAGTTATATTAATCAGGATACACCTGTGGTCCAAAACAGCAAGATCCCTACTGGAGAGACTGTTACGAGTCAAACCATGTGTAAACACCAGGTCCGATGTGTGTCCACCCAGTAAACAAAATGATTTCAAGCGGCAACCCAGTGCTGAAAGGATGCACAAAAATACACATTTGTTTGTAATTCATTATTGACGCTCTTTTCCAGGCCTCTTCCTCGCTACCTGATTGAGCTGCTTTGTTTCTGTATCACTACAATGACAGTTCCCCTCAGAGCTGTGTGTTTGTTTACACACTTAGTAGGTGAAGCTTTTGTGTAGTGAGGAGTGTTGGTAATGAATCCCACACGTGGTTGTTGTGCATCCTTGAAAACATTTTGTAAGCTTTAATTGCGCTTAAATTGTGTTGTTGGCTGGGCCAGATCCACTTAATTTATTTCGGAGACCCGGAACGGTCCCAGTGAATCACCTGTTCTTATGACAGGGAAGGATCTTGCGGGACAAACTTGGGGGATCTATTACACTCGTGGGGAGTAGTAAGTACCGCCATATGGGAAAGAATCTAAACCATCACTTTAAAGCTGCACTATGCAATTTTAGAATCTATTAATAATCCCAAAACTGATTTGTGCTTTGTTGAGGCTTCAGTGAACATTTTAAGTCTCCTTTATTTACCAGCACACAGGTCGTGGCACGAGGAATAAACTGTTACACTTGTGTAGAGTAGTAAATAACACGATATGGGAAAGAACCCAAACTATCACTTTTGGTCCTTAGGGGGAAAACATAATGGTTTTATCTGTTTTTAGAAGACATGAGAAAGGAGACATGAGACACAAGACAAGGAGAAAAAAATGACAGCTTAACCTCCAGTGGCAATGTCTCTGTGAATGATGTGCCACTGGGACTCACTCTCCTCTCTCTTCTCTTTATTTTCCCGCCTCCTTTCATCTCACTCTCAGTTTCGCCACAAAGTGCGCTTCGAGGGCATGGAGTTGCCACCGTCCCGCTCCTCCTCTACCAGTGACTGTAAGTCCCTGTGCTTGCCGCCCCTGGACGGGCCTGACTCCCCTCCCACCCCAGACAGTGTGGATGCTGGCTCCGAGGCCTCGTGGCGCCCCGCCTCCTCCAGCCCCTGCAGCCTGACTGAAGCCCCGGGGATCGGCCTGGGCCTCGGCCTGGGCCTGGGACTGGGCCTGGGTCCCGGAGTGGTGGTGGGAGGCGCCAGCTGGAGGGAGAGGGCAGAGACTGAAGCCTCCCTGAGGAGGCTCCTCCCCACGCTGGACGCCCTGTTGCAACAGCTTGATCGTGTCACCATGGCAACAGAGGATGTGTACCACATCGAGTGCGGTCTGGAGCGAGCTCAGAGAAAGAGGAGAGAGAAAGGGAGGGGTAGAGGAAGAGAGAGAGGAGGTAGTGGCCCAAGGGGGAGGAGTGAAGAAGGACAAAAGGGAAAGGGGGAGGAGAAGGACTCTGCTGGATGGAGAGAACAAAAGGGAAGTAGAGAGAAACACAAGGGGAGCAAGAAGGGGAAAAAAATAGATAAAAGTGAAGTGCCAAAGGATTGTGGAAACACTGTCTCCAAGCCCAAAAAGACTCCTGTAGCCAAGCCTGTTGGCTTTTCAAAGTCCAGACCAGCCTCTGCCTCGGTGCACACCCCTGCTCCTCACACAGTCAGTGCACCTCCTCCCACCCCCGTCTCACCCCTCAAGTCTCCCCTGAACCCCGCCTTTGTCTCATCCAGCAAAACCTTCCCAGCCCCCGTCTCACAGCCTCCCAAAACAACCGCTGGCCCTGCACCTACCCCTGCACCTACCCCTGCACCTGTCCCCGCACCCTCCATGCCCTCTACTCCTGCCCCTACACCCATTAACCCCACCCACCTGGTGGGGGGTCGTGAGTGGGACCCCCC
>OMLB01034507.1:9373-19993 GCA_900302555.1 Myripristis jacobus | reverse complement strand
CTAAAGGGGAGAGTGACATAGGGTTAGAATGGAGAGACAGACAGTTAAAGAATAAGTATGTATGTGTGTGGGAGAGGAATAGAATAGAATAGAATAGAATAGAGTGCATTAGGGAGAGAGAGAGAGAGAGAGAGAGAGAGAGAGAGAGCGAATGAGAGAAAGAGAGAGGGAGAGAGAGAGTGAGAGAGAGAGAGAGAGAGACCTAGGGACGCATAGGGAATGGGAGAGCGCCATAGACACAGAGTGGGAGAGAGAGAGGGAGCGTCGCCATTACTGCCTGGGAGTGATAGAGGGGAGGGAGAGAGAGAGAGAAGAGAAGCAGGTTTCGGGTTACAACAACGCATACCACTGTAATAACACCGAAATACACTAAAATACAACCGGACCGGCCGTTCTGGACTACCGAGAGACTCGACCTCCACCTCAGCCGCACTTCGGACTGCCGGAGGACACTTATGGCGGCGCATTGTGGATTGTAACCCGGAGTTTTGTGTGGAAATGCTTTCTCCTCTTTTCCGTGGTATGTGGATCTGGGAGCGACCATGTTAGGTGGGTAGGGGAATGTATTTGGACTGGAATTGGGACTTCATTTAGCACTCTTTCCTTAGGCAAAAACCCGCCGCATGACATCGCTAGCCCGGGTTAAAGAGACGCGGGGTGGAAATGTGCGCCGTGGCCGTGATTTTAACCCGTTTCGTGAGTTTCAGCGGTGATTTTAAGCGGTATTGTTAGGAGGCTGGGTTAGGTGTGAGCTAACGTTAGCTAGCTCAGCTCCCTCTCCCCCTGGCATGCTAAGCTAGCCCCGGCTAACGTTAGCTAGACGCGGTGTGAATATGACACTGTTCTCCTTTATCTGTATTCCTGTCTTTTTGCATTTCTTAAAAAATCAGGGCCACGCCACGCCGAGTCGAGCCGGGTTTCCTCTTTTTTCCCCGCACAGGAGAAGTTACAACCACCGTGCCAAAATCCCGTGGTTATTAATGCTAGCATGGTGCATTGACGCATTAACATCACCGTCTGTTGCGTTTAATAAAAGCTTAACTTATTAACCTCAAACGGTCGCCGGCCAAACTCACTCATAAGCCATATTTCCTGCTAAATCCCACACCTTGTTTTATAACGTGGCTGTTTCGGAATAAAAGACGTTTCCGTAGAACCAGGCGAACGAGTCCATATGGAAATTCCTCTCCATTACTTCATAAATTAAGAGTAAAATCCTGGGCAAATGCACGCCCGTTCCGAGCGCACACGCTACTTTCATTCATGCCGCATTCAAAAGTGCGTGGCTTTTACTGATAATTTAATTACTGAACGGATCGTTAAGTCCGTGTGGAAGAGTTGCTGGGTTGCCAGTTTGTAATGTTAATATCCTGGAAACAGTTGGCTAACGTGAATAGCTGTGGTTAGCGCTGGGGGGACGGGGGTCACGGAGCGCATTTTATCATTATTTTCCACAACATTTTCCCAGCATTAGCCGGCCTCGTCGGGAATCCACGGTGCACAACATTTGACATTAGGCAGGTTAACTTGGTGCCGAGCAGCAGGCAGGTCAGTGGGTTTGTGCCGCTGCAGCTCTGCATGCCATTTGCATCGACTTGCACTGCAGCTCTCCCCTTGCCCTTTCAGAAACTCTCTTTAAAGGGACAGTTCTGGATTTTTTTTAATAAGCCAGCCTGGTGTTGCCAAGCATGCCCCCCGCTGGAGTCCTCTCTCTCCCTCTCTCTCTCTCTCTCTCTCTCTCTCTCTCTCTCTCTCAGCCATACATCTGCACGGTGTTAAGCTGTGCAGATGTCAGAAGCAGTTATCTATTAAGGACCTGACAGCGATGCAAGTGCAAATAATCGCGGCCCGAAAGCCATTGGCTTTGAATAAAATCAATTAGGTCCTTCCTCTCGCCCCTCAAAAGCAAACAGCTTTTCCTTTTAGTGTCTTTCAAACCGCACAAGCTGAAAGCACTCAAACAAGGACTCGCTGGATGAAGTAGTAAGACTCTCCGCTCATAATCAGCCAGTTTTATTCAGATTTGTTTTCTCTCCAGCCTTCCCCTTTAATGGACTGTATTTTTAGGCTATGCACATGGTCAATGTCGTTAATAATTGACCTAGTGGTATTGAGTGTGAAATGACCAGCAGCCAAACACTGGTAAGACTTGACTGTGTTAGACATTTTGGCAGGTAAAGAGATGCTTGTTTGGAAGCCCTATTCTTGTCTAAAAATGTAGGCTGCATGAAAAGTAAGGCAAGCAGTTGGTGAATTTTGAGATGAGCGAGCCACTGTGACCCGGTGGCACAAGTTTCCTACCCAGGTGGTTTATTTATTTATTTAATTTTTGTTCCATCTGACAATCCCTGTTCTTGCTGAAGGCGTTTGGCCGCTCTGTTGCCCTGTAAACTGTTGTTCTTACATCACCGGCACCTCGGTTCAGGGAAGTCAAGCTCGTGACGCAGAGCTTCAGGTCTGTACCTGATTCTGAGGAAGTCGACAGATTGACATTGTTACTCAGGTTAAACTGTGCTTCAAAACATTATTCTAACAAACATTATTCGCAGAGATTTATTTTTAAGGAAGGCCAGCCTGCTGCCCTCCACATTTGTTCAGTAAAAGCTTGTATGTTCTTGATAAATTGGCCTTGGATGAATGTATGAACAGTTTCTTGTGACTGAAAAAATCGTGTAGGCAATGAGAAGAAGCAATGCATTGTTACTATTTGGCCCAGTTGAGGAACATTTATAATTTTTTTTTTTTTTAACAGCTCATCCCAAAGCGCACCACATGTGCTTTACAGAAAAGAAAGGCTCAGGAATGCAGACAACACAAACCTCAAATGGACAGACTGATTATTTACAGGGCAGATTGTTGAATTTGAGACTAACTTGTGTTTCCTTACTGAGACAAAACAAATTGTGTCTGTTCCGGTGAAAGAACTCAGAATTTTATTTATTTATATGACCTTTACTGGGAGGTCACACTCAAGTTAAAACCTTTTTTGTAGGTTGAGACACAGCCAGGACAGGCCAAGGCATTTAGGGACATTACAAAAATGGCACATGAAATGACCACATGTGATGTTTTTTCGCTTGAGAGCTCAAAAACAAGGCGGCTTTGCATGTTTGCAGTGCTAAATTGCAGCTAAAAGAAAACTGAAAATTTTGAACTTCAATACCCATAAATTTAGCAAAGTGACTGTGGGGCTGTGTGAAATTGCACACAGCCCTGCTCATGTTTACCACCCTGGCCTCTCTGTGATTCTTTTTACCAAGTGACAGCACAGGGAGGACAAGATGCTGGGTTTCTCTCTGAAGGCTTTTTTTTTTTTTTAATTTGTCACTTCCTGTGGGCAATGAAGTGTCCATGAAGTGACCTGCCTCCAGGATTTCATACCAGAGTGAATCTGTAGCATCTCTGTTTGTGGAAGTAGGACGCTCATCTCCTTCACAGCCTCATGTTGTAATTTTGGCTGAAAATGCGAGTTTATTTATTAATTATTATTATTTTTTTTAACATAAAAATCTTGCCTAGTGCAGCTTTAAAAGCTTTACCATTCTTGGAAGTGTGCACCACTATGTTTCAGAGCTTAACAGCATTTAGTCATCTCTAAAACCAGCTTGCCAAGTGATACCTTAATCCCCCCCTTCCATAGCTTCAGAGCGAATACACCAATCATGATGTAAAAGGCTACTTTTAGCTATCCGTGCAGCACTAATGCAGTCGGGGCTGTGGGGATAGTGAGAACATCCAGGTACTGTACAGCGTGCTGCTACCTGGCCAGTGCTGCTACCAGCTCTCCCTTGGAGCCTGTTAACATTCAGTTCATATTTCTTATCTTTATCCTGTGTGTTGACAGCAGAGTGAATGTGGAGTTCACAGTTGGCTGACCAAAATGCAAAATAGATATTTGGGTTTGGCTCACCGATCATCTAAAAATGTGCGGTTTGGGTTGGAACCTGAAACCGGGGGAGGAATGTATACGTCGCTGTGGCCATTTCTTGCTTGGCTGCACATCTGGCTGTATATATAAGTCTGTTTCCTTACCTGTAGCCTTGAATACACTCCTGCCTGGCTGTATATAATCGTTATGACGCACCCTGCTCTGTCTGTCAGGTGTGGCAAATGTTACAGCGCTGTAGTTATTGTAGTCGCTTGTCAACTCGACCGACTTGCTCGTCTGTTTGCTTTTCGTGTCGTATGTTGGGTGTGTTTGGGGTAAAGAGGCCTCCACACTGACATAAGGTAGTAATAAAACCAAGGCACATTTCTGGGTGGATTTTCTCTGCCAATTTAACCTTTAAGTGGCAACTCCACCTGTGACCACAAACATGAAAATGCATTTTTGTCGTGTTTTACGATTTAATGAGCTACATTAGTGTGTTCTCCTAGTTTTGAACCTTATAATCTGTTACCTAAGCTGTGCATTTCCGCCTTCATGTTGTTTAACCCAGCCGTTTTCAAACCTTTTCATGTTCTGGAACCTCATGTGTACCTTCAGTAAGCCGCAGAGCCCCATTTGAAGTGATTTTCCTCTATGGACCCTGATATAAAGAAGATATTTTGGCCTGTTTTAAATTGTTTTAATGTTGTACTTGAACACTGACAAATAGATTCAAAGTCGCGAGGTTAAAGAATAATGTTGGAATAATCCTACATTTTCTTGTAACAATTTATGGTGAATTAAATGACAGGCAAATTAACCTTTTGAAACCAGAACAAGATCACTTGACTTATTTAAAAAATGTGAAAAACAGGACATATACAAATGAGTAAGCAAATTACTGTAAAATCAGGTAGCAAAAAAAAAATTACATCAAAATTGGCCACAAAATTACCAAAAATTACCTGAAAAACAAGAAAGATGTATTAAAATGTTTTAAATGATATATTAAAGTGTCAAACCAGTGCTGCTGAATTGATGTCTGATGTCTTGTGTTGAAATGAAGCAGCATTCAGACATCTTTCACAAGCGTTTAATACTTAAACCAAAATATCTCTTCCCTACAAGGTAAAATCACTTCAACTAGGGGTCTGCAGCTTATTCAAAGTCAACGTGGGGGTCCAGATGAAAAAGTTTGAAAACCGGTCATCTACATCAGTGTATTTTGGACCTCAAAATCTGCTCCCTAGGCTGTGTGTTTTCCTTCTTGAGGTTGTTTAACCTCTTCAAAGTCATTTGCCTTGCACAATTCCCCCCACACCGGTGACATCATCACCACGGCCCTGAAAAAACCCTCGGGGAAATTCTCTCATGGTTTTTCTCTGGACAGAAGTCAGGCTCTGGTGCAGCTCTGGGGCCTCGCAGGTCGTCTTGCTGCAGCCAGCAGTTCTAGCTCACTGAGGCAAATTCACTGGCTGATTGCCATCAGTCTACACAACACTGACTACAATTCACCAGGCAGTTATCATGCTCGGTCTGAACTACTCTGAGAGAGGCTGCCACCACTCACACTGAGGCTGTGGGCAGTGTTTGGGGTTATTTCACTCGGACGGTGATGGACAGCACCAGCAGATTGTTAATCATGTATCACAGTTTAAGTTTCCACAGTAAATAATCATTAAATATAGGTGTCTATCCTTTCAAAATGCTCGCTGTTGCTCAGTTGCTCAGGATTGTCAAAGCACACGAATACAGTTCCGTACCTTGTCAACACTGCTCATCCAGACTAATAATAGTGATCGTACTATCAGGCAAAATAATCAGGATTATCGTTTTAGCCACAATCATGCCAGTGCTGGGCTGTAGCGATGACAAACAACAAATCTGTGAAGTGTTTTATTTTCTCTGTTTCGTTCTCACAGCGAAGCAGATCATTTCTAGGTCAGTGGCTGTCAAAGGGCTGGAGTTGCATGCCATTTTTATCCTGCCTCGGCACAAATTGGTTGAAAGCACTTCTTTTTCTCTGCGAGGGGAAAAGTGACATTGCAGAGCAGAGTCCGTGATTGAATTACTCTCCCTTTCTCTTATATAAGTTGTGCTGTCATACTCTGATTGTTGTCCTCTCAAAAGGGCCTTTTGATATAGCAGCTTTTATCATGTCTGTGCCATTAAACAAAAGCATTATTTTCATTTTGGTTTTAGAATAATTCAGCAGGCTTTTCTGTCACATTTGTATAATGCAGAGCGGCTCAGCATTATCACAGTGTTACAAAACTAGCACATTTTAGCCTGGTACCAGTGCCAGAAAAGCCAGCCCCAAGCCTTTTAATAATCTTTTGCCATCTGTGGGAGATTATTTTCTCATGCACAGGTGCTATAATAATAACGTCTGATTCTGTATATTTCCTGATAACCAGATAGTGTCAGAGTGACATTTGTTTATTGTAGGCTTTTTGTGTCTGCATGTATGTGTGCCTCAGGGAGGGCAAATGAAAAGAAACCAAATCTTAATTACTCAGTTTGCGATAAGGCAACTGGAGTGCTCCAAGTAAAATGTATGCACAGATGTTTTTTGTTTGTTTTGCCTTTATCTTTTCCTAATTGTGAACCCTGTGTCTTGCAGGCAGGTGATAAAGGAGAACGCCGGCTGCCCTGTCCCAGCTTGAAGAGGACCTTGGATAGAACGTGAGAGACGCACACACAGGCAAAAGAAGGATAAGGATTCACCGCTACCGAGGGAAAACCACGATGCCTCTGCGCCGCGGAGCAATAGAACTGGAATGATATCTTGACCTTTTCTCCTAGAAGTGACCAAGTTAGAGATGAGCGGGGGGATATAATGGCCAAGAACAAGGATGCTCGTCCCCCTACATTCGCCGTCAGCGTGGTTGGCCTCTCGGGGACGGAGAAGGAGAAGGGCAACTGTGGCGTGGGCAAGTCCTGCCTATGCAACCGGTATGTGCGTCCCGATGCGGACAGCTACTACTCGGAGCACACCTCGGTGCTGAGCACAATAGACTTCGGAGGCCGCGTGGTCAACAATGACCACTTCCTGTACTGGGGGGAGGTTCTGCATCGCGGCGACGATGGGGTGGAGTGTAAAATCCAAGTCATCGAGCAAACAGAGTTTATCGATGACCAGACATTCCTCCCGCACCGGAGCACCAACCTGCAGCCGTACACCAAACGAGCGGCGGCGACCAAGCTCCAGTCGGCGGAGAAACTCATGTATATTTGCACCGATCAGCTAGGCTTAGAACAGGATTTTGACCAGAAGCAGATGCCTGATGGGAAACTGAACATTGACGGCTTTGTGCTCTGCATTGACGTCAGCAAGGGTTGCAACAGGAAATTTGACGACCAGATGAAGTTTGTCAACAGCCTGTACTCGCAGATCGCTAAGTCCAAAAAGCCCATTGTTGTAGCCGCCACTAAGTGTGACGAGTGCGTGGACCAGCACCTGAGGGACCTGCAGGCCTTCACAGCCAACAAGAAGAACCTGCAGGTCATTGAGACGTCAGCACGCTCCAGCATCAACGTGGACCTCTGCTTCAACACGCTGATCCAGCAGCTGGACAAGACACGGGGGAAGCCCAAAACTGTGCCATATTTGGAGGCCTACAAAGTCCAGCGGCAGCTGGTTGCTGCGGTAACAGACAGATTTGAGAAGCTGATGGTGCAAACGGTGAGGGATTATCACACCACATGGAAAACGGTGATAAGTACTCTGAAGGGCCAGTCTGACTATGAGGAGTTCATCACTTTGGAGGGCACAAAGAAAGCCCGCAACATGTTCAACAAGCACATTGCACAGCTGAAACAGGAGCACATCAAGAGGAGGAGGGAAGAGTATCTGACGACACTGCCGAAAACCCTTAACAACCTCCTCAACAACCTGGAGGAGGTAGAGAACCTCTCCTGGCCCGAGGCGCAGAGCCTGATCCGGAGCCGGCCCGATTTCCAGTACTGGTTTGTGATTCTGGAACACACGCCGTGGGATGAGACGGACCACATCGACAATAATGACCGCAGAGTGCCCTTTGACCTCCTGGATACACCTGACGGTGAGAGGATTTACCTGAACCATGTTCAGCACCTGTTCTCGGAGAAGAGGAGGGTGGAGATGAAAGAGAGGTTTAAAAAGACGCTGGAGAGGGTTCACTTTATCAGCCCGGGGCAGCCGTGGGAGGAAGTCATGTGCTTTGTCATGGAGGACGAGGCCTACAAATACATAACAGAATCAGATAGAAGGGATGTTTACAGCAGGCACCAGCAGGAAATAGTTGAAAGGGCCAAAGAGGAGTTTCAGGAAATGCTTTTCGAGCATGCTGAGCTATTCTATGACTTGGATCTGAATGCCACGCCCAGCTGCGACAAGATGAGCGAAATCCACAGCGTGCTGAATGAGGAGCCCAGATACAGAGCGCTGCAGAAACTTGCCCCAGATAGAGAGTCCCTCCTTCTCAAACACATTGGTTTTGTTTACCATCCCACTAAGGAGACATGCCTGAGCGGGCAGAGCTGTGTGGATCTGAAAGTGGAGCAGGTTTTAGCCAACAGACTGGTGCAGCTCGACCACGGGCGCTCTAATCTCTACTATAACAGTGCCAACATTGATAAGATCAACCTCTGCCTCCTGGGGAGGGAGGGCCTCGCTCAGGAGCTAGCCAATGAGATTAGAGCTCAGTCCACAGACGACGAGTACACCCTGGATGGTAAAATCTATGAGCTGGAGCTTCTTCCTGTGGATGTGAACTCCACGCTGCTGTTCAGCCACACGTGGGTTTCCACTTTCAAACCACATGGCTGCTTCTGCGTGTTCAACTCCATTGAATCACTGAACTGCATTGGGGACTGCATCGGCAGGATCAGAGCAGAGATAGCACAGAACAGGAGGGATCGGTTTGCTCAGCCACTGCCATTCATCCTGATCCTGGCCAATCAGAGAGACAGTGTTTGTAAAAACATGCCTATTCTGAGGCACCAGGGCCAGCAGCTGGCTAACAAGCTGCAGTGCACCTTCGTCGACATCCCCTCAGGCGCCTTTCCACGCAAGTTCAACGAATTTCAGATTAAGCAGGGTCTCCGGGCGGTGTTGGAGGGACTGAAGCATAACTTTGATGTCCTGAGCCCCCTGCCCTCCATCAAAGACATGTCAGAGACGGACCTCAGGATAGTCATGTGCGCCATGTGCTGGGACCCCTTCAGTGTGGACCTCATCCTCTCGCCGTTCCTCGACTCACACTGCTGCAGCGCCGGCCAGCCGGGCCAGAGCAACACACTCATACTCGACAAGATCATTGGTGACAGCAGGAGGAGGATCCAGGTCACGGTCCTTTCCTACCACTCCTCCATCGGCGTCCGCAAAGATGAACTGGTGCACGGCTACATTTTGGTCTACTCAGCCAAACGCAAAGCCTCCATGGCTACCTTGCGGGCATTTTTGGCAGAGGTCCAGGACGTCATCCCTGTCCAGATGGTGGCTATCACAGACAGTCAGGCCGACTTTTTTGAGAATGATGCCATCAAGGAGCTGATGACAGAAGGGGAGCACATTGCCACGGAGATTGCTGCCAAATTTACGGCGCTCTACTCACTATCACAGTACCACCGACAAACCGAGGTGTTCACGCCTTTTTTCAATGAGGTGCTAGAGAAGAAGCAGAGCATTGAGAGCTCCTTCCTGTTTGACAGCTCGTCACGGGACTGCATGACCGGTGCCAGCGAGGATGTCTTCCCCACCTCGCCGCACAGCCACTCCCCTGCCTACAACCCCTACTACCCAGACTCGGAGGATGACACTGAGGCCCCGCCCCCTTACAGCCCCATAGGAGACGATGTTCAGCTTCTCCCCACGCCCAGCGAACGGGCTAAGTATCGTATTGACCTGGAGGGGAACGAGTACCCAGTGCACAGCACGCCTGTCGGCGACCATGAGCGTAACCACAAAGTGCCTCCACCCGTCCGGCCAAAACCGGTGCTCCCCAAGCCTAACGTCAAGAAGCTGGACCCCAACCTGCTCAAAACCATTGAGGCTGGCATGCGGAGCAACCGCAGGACGCCACGTGGCCCGATGGCACACTGCGAGGACGTGGAGGCTTCAGACAACTACGCTGACCCGGTGGACACCCTGCTCAAGTCCAAGGGTTTCAACGACGACATATACGCCGTCCCCGAGGACACGCACAGCCGCATGGTCAAAATAAGGAACTCCTTCGGTGGGCTGCACGTCCTCCACGGAGGAGGAGAGGAAGAGAACGGATTTGATCGCAAGTCTCAGGCCGGACGGCGGCCGTCCAAATATAAACACCGCTCTAAAATCCTGTTTAGCAAGACCAAGGCCTACCAGAGGCGCTTCCACTCAGACAGTGATGGCGAGGAGTCGGGCCCCGCCACGCAGAAGAAGAAAAAGGGAAGAGCCCACCGGGGCAGTGAGGAGGACCCACTGCTCTCCCCTGCTGACCCCTGGAAGGGCGGGATAGACAACCCGGCCATCACCTCCGACCCCGAGCAGGATGATAAGAAGATGAAGAAGAAGAAGACACCTAAGACACCGAAGGAGCCGAAGAAGGTGAGTCTGAATCACAAATCTGTTGTTTTACTCAATGACAGAGTGAATGAACGAGCATAATTGCATTTATGTGAGCGTGTGTGTGAGAGAGAGAGAGAGCGAGAGGGACAGAGAATGGGTGTTTGTGTGTGTGCGTGTGTGTGTGTGTGTGTGTGTACATTAAAGAGCGGCGGTAGAATGG
>OMLB01034504.1:0-13360 GCA_900302555.1 Myripristis jacobus | reverse complement strand
AGCACATCCATATATCTCCATATCAACTGTCCCGTCACAACTGATGTCAGATCAAAGGAGATTGGCACCGTTTGTGCTGATTGTGAGGTTTTGGTGATGTGCGGCAGTCAGCCAAACTGTCACTACGCCAGCCACGCTGCGCCTTGCGCTGAAAGTAGACGTGGTTTCAGATGGCGAGCTTTTGGCGCACCTCGGCGAAGCCTTTTGGCACGAAACTGTCACTGCGCCAGGCTAAATCTGTCGACACCTCCCCTTGCTACACCGCCACTCCCATCTCGGCGCACCTCGGTCTGGGAAACTAGCTCTGCGTGGGGTGCGCCTCACTGCGCCACCCTGCTCTTTGGGCGCACGAAACCTCCCCGCACCTCCCCTTGCTACGCCGCCACTCCCATCTTGGCGCACCTCTGTGCGCCCCGCACGCTGCGCTGGTCCAAACTAGCTCTGCGCGGGGTGCGCCTCACTGCGCCCCCTGCGCTGCGCCGGGAAACTAGAGCCCAGAGAGTCAACAAACATGCACTTTCTCCTTTGCTCTCCCCCTCTTTCTCACCTCTTTACTAACTTTGTTTCATTTAATCTCATAGTACAGGAATATCTGTGTGAACATGGAAGTGTCTATTTGTGTGCACATAGGCAAGCACGTGAATTTGTGTGTGTGCTCGGTGTGTGTGTGTGTGTCCTTGCACTAATTATTTCTATAATGCAGGTAACAAGATCAGTTAATTTTCATTGCAATTTAGCCCACTGTCTGAATAATTCTCACTGCAATTAAAAGTCCCAACACAGTTAAGAAATTGTGTTATTGCTTAGCATGTTGAGCAAAAGATTAGACTGCTGTCTGTGCTGTTTCTGTGGTGGCAGAGATCAGTCTCAAAACTGGTTACGCAGGTTTCTGCGATGTTTTAATTGAGATCAGATCAACCTGTGTGAAGGGAAAACTGGCCTCTGTGCAGCTGGCATTATTAACTAGTCATTATGCAGCAAAATTCAAAATGCCTTGGGAGAGATAATTACTTTGTAGCCCCTTCTGTTATTAAGACTTGTCTCGTGATGTCGCCTCTTGTCTTTTGTCTCTGTCTCCATAATACACATGCATGCACAAACTCGCCCGCACTCCAATTAAATATACAAAATTGAACTAATCTTTTATTATAGGGACCACAGAGCACTAGCATTACTTTGTTAACCTTGGTAGCTTTGTAATTAGGGCTGTATGTTATTATGCTCAGAGTAGTGTCTGCTGGCAGATGGGGATTTGTGAAAATGGTCTGCGAGTGTCTTTTGGGACAAAGTTAGATCGACATTATTGGCGTCAAAATTTCAAATTTAAATCCCACTAAAAGCAAGTTTTGCCTGTGAAGTATATAGACAGCATAGTCCTTGTTAGCGCCTTTAGGACATGTTCCAGCCTGAATCAGCATCCCTGTGCCTACAGATCACATAGACCCCTGGACTTGTTCCAAACCTAATAACTGACTCCTATATTCCCAAGACAGGGGGTCATGGGTAAATCTGACACTTTGATAGGCTCTGATCTTAAAAGATGCTCCCTTGGTTGCACACATGCTTGGACTTTCTCCAAGCGTAATACAGAGCCTTTATACACCTCTGTCAGGGGTCTTTGATCAGTCTGACACTTTGCCAGGTTGTAAATGTTAATCATGCTTCCTTGGTTGTACACTCAGACTATTACTGAGATAAATATATGGCCCCTGTACACCTTTATCAGGGATCTTGGACATATCAGGTTCCAGACCGAAAACTGCAATATCTCTCTTGTTTGCACCATTGGGAACTATTCCAGCCTCCTAAATCCATCCTTATTCTTAGAGCGGACATTTCATTCCAAGCATTCCAAACGTAAACATACTCTCGCTCGGACCTTTGGACCCGTTCCAAATTCAACATTCGAAAGCCCACCTTAATCTTTAAAGAGGGCACTTGAATGTATTCCAATCCTGAACTTCCTCCCTTTCAAGGACCCTTGGATATTTTCCAAACCAAAACAGACGGTGTGATCCCTCAGTGGACTGAGCAAGGCACGACTCTGGGCCTCATTCCAAACCAGGGTCTGTACCTGCAGGTATTAAACAGATTTCAGGTAGAATGAATGGGCTTGACCTTGGTCTTCTGATGCTGGTAACAGAGAGACAGAGAGGTAGAAAGAAGGGAGGAGGAGAGGGGAGAATAGAGATGGGAGGCAGAAAGAGGAAGAGAGGATGGAGGGGAAGAAAAGAGAGAGCCACAGGAGGAAAGGGAGAAGAAGAGCGGGGATGACGGAGCGAGCAGTATGGTCGCTTGCTGAATCTGACTTTCATGAGGAAAAGACACAGTTTGCCTTTTAAAGGTGAGGAAAATACATGAGGAAAACGAAAGAGTGGGTGACTTCTCAGAGGGAGCAAGAGGGAGCACCTGCAATGTTTTTTCAATTAGATCCATGGTCAATTATGATTCTGTCAGAGAGGTCATGTGCTGATTGGAGAGAGAATTAGGTTGGTATCAAGAGATGAGCATTTACATATCGACAGAAACAGGGATGTAATGGACACTAAATCTACCACTCAATAAAACTTTGTCTTTAGAGGGGTTTATCAATATGGAAGAATAATGCCAACTCAAACAATGAAATAAACAAATAAATGCTATATTGTAAATAAACTGTCATAGAAGCGGGGGCAAATGTATAACATTTATTTTTGTTATCTATTCACCAGTGAATTTATTTCGGTTTCGCAAGATACAGTTTGTGTAAAGAAATGAATAAAATCTGTCAGATTTATCGGCAAATCCAATGGGCTGGTTCAGGCCAGATCTTTGTAATCAGACTTTTTAATTGTAGTATTTTAATTGTAGTAGAAATTGTAACTTGATTTGATGTGTCATTTTTCTCGGGATAGTGGGAGAGATCTATGCACATTGTCAAAAATAAAGATGACAATCGGGAATTCCTGATATCTCAGAGCAACTTGAAGACTTGTGTGACTTTGCAGACCCTGCTGATGCCACACTGTACTGTACATGTAAATCCGCAGGACCGTCTAAAGCAGATTAAGCTGCATGATAGGACCTGTAACAGCAAAACTCCTCACCCTGGACACCCTCTTTCTACAGTCTTGCTAAGTCCGTTGAGGATTTTGTGTTCTGTGGCTTGAAAATCATTGAAGTAGCCTCTTGTGTCAAACTAGCCACTTCCTTCATCATTTTATAGTTTTGTAGCTGTTGGCTTCTCGAGGGGTCCAGCGGGGACGAGGAAACATGGAGGGCCGAGAGTGCGCAGCTTTTCATTCCAACCAAAGATTACAGCAGGTGGTGTTGCTGATTAGCACAACTTCAAGCAGAGAGGAGGAACTAATCAGTGAAATCACCCGCTGTAGTCTTTGGATTGGAATGAAAACCTGCGTACTCTCAGCCCTCCGTGGCACATGATTGCCGAGTCTTGCTCAACGGCATGACCGTTTAATCTCTCCATGCACTGTCAATGGCAATCTAGTGAGCAAACATTGATTGCTGGAGACTGCAGCCAGTGAGGACGTCTCCGTGTAATTCAACCAATCACTCAGCTGTTTAACTGTGATGCCTTGAACAGACCACACCTTAAACACAGGACGAAATCAATGTTTGTTTGTTGTTTGTCTTTTTTTTTCAACTTACTTATTTATTTGTTTTAGTCCAAATAATGTCTCCATATTCAGCATCCATCTTTTATATGACCTAAACCTTTAGTATACATAATTGGAAATAGTATCAATTGATAGATCAGTTGATTTCATATGACAAAAGGGTCGTTGAAAGGACAGAAAGCACAAATTACTTTTTTGTGTTAAAGTGTTATATTTCATATTTGTGGCTGTTTGCTTGATGATGATCATTGCAGATCATAGTTTACCACCTTATTTTACCACTAGGGCACATCAGTGCAAAGAAGGAAACACCCAGATTGACTGGATAAATCCTGCAGAGCTAGTATGGATCCTGGAAGGCTAAACATTGATTAAAAAAACATGAAAACAGACTGCATAATGGTTTGTGGAGCTTTACATTTACATCGTACATTTTTGGTATTTAGCTGGCATCCAGAGTGGCATACAAGCATAATAGTAAATTAACGTGTAGTATATATTTACGCGTCCGGAGGATGTTTATGTATTATAGTCGTCAAATTTTCCCCCTGAAGGAAAGTACAGATGCTACATCAAACCACTGAAATGAAATTCAGCTGGAAAACAAATGTTATCTTTTGGGAAACCGAGATGAAAAGAATAGATGACAGTGACAGAGATTGAAGAAATCTCTTTTTCTCTCTCTCTCTCTGTCTCTCTGTCTCTCTCTCTCACACACACACACACACACACACTGTAGACATAAGGCAAGCATAGTGCACTAAGGTTGTCTGCTTGTGTAGTTTACTGAGAAAAGACAAATAACTGCCACACTGTTAAAATAAAGTGACAATATGGTTTATTGGGGACCGAAAGGAAGCACACACAGAGACGGATGAAAAAACATTGTAATTTAGTTTCGGTAACAGATGCTTCTCTCACTGTGACTGGGAATGAAATTACAGAGGGAGGAGGAGAAGGAGAGCAAGGCAGAGAGAGTTAAGAAAGAAGGAAAGGCAGGCAAACAGGAAGAGAAGGGATATAAACTTCTGAGAGACAAAAAGGAGAAGCAGAGATAGTGGGGATAGTGTTTCTTCAGGCTTCCAGCAGCTTTTTTCAGTCAGCATGTGTTGAAAATCAGCAGACAGAAGGCAGTCGAAACATAAATCCCATTGTGTTTTTGCCTTTTCACTGTGTCTGGCCATGCAATTATGCTAGTTTATGACAGAAACTATGTGTGAGGAAAGTGGGGAAGGAGAGGGATAAGAGGAAGATAAAAGAAGAAGAGGGGAGGAGGTGTAAAGGCAGGGCAGAGAGAATAGACAATGGGGCGCACACACACTCACACACACTCACATTACAGTAGCTATATCACCAGGAACTGCAGACATCAGTATGTTTGACATCTGGGTGATTAATCCTCCCCCGTGTCTGAAAGGGATTAATCTTATCTCTAAACTTTACATCTTTATTGTAGGAGGGTCAAACCAAGTTTTATGGACAGTTATGTTCCCATACTTATATTAAGCATCTGCTCTTTTCATAATTTGTAGTTTAATGCAGGTTCGGGGAAAAGACCATACCGTTTTCTTTTCTTTTCTTTTTTCAAACCTATCAGCTACTGCAGTTTGCTCACGTTATAGACTTGCATTTTTCCAAGACCCTGACAACTCAGCGCCCAATTAAAGAAAAGAAATCTCATAAAAATAAGAGCACAGACAAACATCTGGGTGATGTCTTGCATGAGCGTGAGTAAATGCACACGCTCAGACACACACCCTCTTCCACACACACTCGTACGTAATCACACAAGCAGCACACACATTCACAAAATTCATGCTGTCCTCCTCTTTTCCTCTAGAACACAATTTCTCTCTCTCTCTCTCCCTCTCTTACTCTCTCTCTGTCTGTCTCCTTCTATTTCATCCCTCTCCGTTCTCCCCTCTCCTTTTTCCAAACTTCAGCCCAGCCCTGAAACTAGATGCTCCATTAAATCTATAACAAACTTTTACAACCAGATAGCGATGAATCACTGAATACAAATCACAACAAGAGGACTTTATTCTTCTCTCTTACAGCCCACATACACACACTGCCAAAACAGAGCCTAATTATAAGTTACTGTGAGATAAGATGAAACTTTAATGATCCCCGTGGGGAAATTAGGCCTTTGTCGCAGCAAATAGTAATAGGGTACAGCAAAGAAAATAGAATATAAACAAGAAGAGCAAATGGAGGTTGGATAAAAATAGACAACTGGCAATTTCGACACTGGGACATATTAAGTAGAAATGGTTGGATGAAATTATGAAAAAAGTATGGATTAGAGTATTAAGAGCATGTGCAAATCACTTGCTGTGGAATATCTGGAGACAACAGAAGAATGTGAAATATCAGTGGTGTGAAATAGTGACAAATACTAAAGTGCATCAGTAAATAGTGTGCAGTGTACAATAAATCAGAGTAATATTAAAACTCACTTGCAGCATGTAGACGTGAGGATAGAAATGTGCTCATATTCACATCAGCAGCTTACAAAGGCCATAAATGAACAAATAATACAGATAAAAAAAAATTCAATTATCAAACATTCACTTTCGCAGTGCTCCCTGAGGTCCCAACCACTCTAGTTCTGACTAACACTCTCTCTCTCCCTCTCTCTCTCTCTCTCTCTCTCTCTCACACACACACACACACACACACACACACACACACACATTTTCTATAATTTGGAGTGTTCACATCAACAGTCAATAATAATAACGAGACTAAAGCCATTAATTTTAATCTTGACCGCTGACCCTTTTTCTCACTAGCCCTTTCTGTGTTTTTCTTGTAAGGGCATTTTGATTCAAAAAGCAAAATGAACACACACACACACATATGCACACAGTGTGCACACACATACACACATGGGTCTTGTTTATATTTCCTCTGTTCTGCTCTCTGCTGCTTTGTCCTTATCTATTCTAATGTGGCCTGAATGCTGATTGGATGGGGTGAGCACTCAGACAGACAGGGGTGAAAGGAACATCGGGTAATGGTTTGTCACCATCTCAATTGTATTAGCTCAGTGACAGCGGGAGAGAGAGAGAGAGGGAGGGAGAAAGACAGAGGGAGAGAGAGTCACTGTAGTCTTAAACAAATACACAGAAATAATAAGATGAAAGCAGCACAGCAAAAGGAAGAAGACACTCGCTCCTACTTTTTCTGTCTGAAAATTGAATCCATGGTCTCATTAAACTGTGGGAAAGTTTAACAATCGCCATTTTGGAAGAAAGAAACTTTTATTCCCTGGACAGGGAGTGATTTAAACAAAAACAAAAACAGGGGAAGGAGAGAGCCGGCTGCAGGGGAGAGCCGATCCCCAAGGTCTTGGTGTCACCCTCTGAAAGTGACACCTTAAAATTTAGAATTTTAGTGTGGAAACCTACAGACAGGCAGAACCAACGAGGAGAGAAACAAACAAACAAATAAACAAAAGAAAGAAAGAAAGGAGGAGCACAGAGCAAGAAAGAGCAATGAACAGCACAGCTTTCATATGACAGTGACTGTCCAAACACAGATATATATATATATATATATGAAATAGAGCTGCAACTAATGATTATTTTCATTGCCGACTAGTCTATCAAATATGCTTTCAATTAAATGATCAGTCGTTGAGTCTATAAAGTGTCAAATAATGACAAATGCTTCTTGAAAGTTAGCAGTCTAAAATGATATCTTCCGATTCCATCCTTAGTTCTTAGAAAACCATATTGATTAACATATTAATTTAATAATGATATGAACGGAGAAAGAAAGCAAATTTTACCATACTATATTCAGGGTAATGTTTCGGATTCACTTGATAAATGATAATTAATAAGTTACTTAATTTCTGATCATTTACTAATTGACGGAGGCGCTGATCATTTCAGCACTAATATATGGTATGTGTATGCTTTTGTTTGTGTGTCTTGCATTTTGTGTTGAGAAAAGTGACTTTTTTAATGTACAAAGAAAGAGTCAGAAAGACCACAGGATCATTCCTGCCTGCCCTCTGCCCTCTGGTCACTGCGGTTAAATGAGCAGACATGTACATACATGTATGTAATGTTGATGGTGCTGACGAGGTCAACACACAGCTTATAATGATGCATTTTGAATGTGTGCACCGCTGAAAATTGATGCAGTATTGATCATTCTCGAAGTCACCTGTGTGTGTGTGTGTGTGTGTGTGTGTGTGTGTGTGTCCCTGTCCCCATATGCCTTTCTCTCTCTCTCTCTCTCACACACACACACACACACACAAACACTCATAAATAGCTTCATTCCAGACAAAGAGCTTTAAATGTTAACGAGGTTTGAAGAGGGTCAGGGCTTTGCCACATTCATGCATGCACAAGCGCGCACGTGCGCACACACACTCACAGACAAAACACTTAATTTACGAGGATACTGAGCCCCTTGATGCAGTTAAGAATTTTAAGACACAAACACCTTGATCTAAGAGGAAGTTCAATTTTAAATGAATGATTATTGCTTGTAGGCAAACTGATGAATTACTTGCCTGCATTTCAAAAAGGCTTAATTGAACTTTTACTCATTCTTTTTGTTGGCTGTGTGTGTGCGTGTGGGTGTGTAGGCTACAGACCCAGACCTGGGGTCAAGCGGTCAGGTCCACTATCGACTCATCAACCACCAGAACCTGTTCTCCATCAACGCCAGTGGAGCCATCAGAACCTTGGTGCCTCTGGACCGAGAGGTCAGCAGATTGCCGGGCTGCCTGACTGTAGCACTATAAATGTTCTGTTTATTTTTTTTTTACATGGTAATCTGCAAATTTCCTGATGGGGGATTTCACTGATGGGGGGCTATTGCTGCTCATGCTAAGTGCTCAGTTTTTCTTCTCTTTATCCCAAAAATATCAAACAGATCACATTGCTGCCACCCATTAGTAGGTGTTTAGATCAGCCAATGAAGTGAATGTACATTTTTCAGGGTGAATAAAAGGTCAACAGTAGATGCCAAATCGGAGGTGTATACATAATCTAAAGTAAAGCTAAAAATAGGCATTTATACTGCATGCAAACAGCTGCATGGTTTTTGACTCAAACTGCATGGGGTTAGCATAAAGTGGGCATGTCTGCAAAGGAGAGACATGTGGGCACACATATCATTCAGATATCTTGAGGTCAGAGGTCAAGGGACCCCTTTGAAAATGACCGCGCCAGTTTTTCCCTCGCCAAAATTTAGCATCATGTTTGAGCAATATTTAGCCCCCTTGCTGACAACCCAGCATGGCATAGTTGGTATCAGGTCTAGTTTCATAAGATATTGGCTTCACCCTAATTTTAAAACCTGCTGCAGCCTCTAAAAGTCAGTATGTCGGGCAGCAAGCCATGGCAAGATTAAGGGGTTAAAGACTTCATTACGATTATAGCACTGATATTTATAATTCACATAAATGTTAGGCTGAATCGTTATTATAATTATTATTATTATAATTATTATTAGTGTCTCTAGAAGTGGTGGCAACTTATCAGGCTACAGTGGCTCGCTGTTGCTTCATAAATATAGAAGACACACTGACTATTGTTGAGGCTTAACTAGCTAACTTTTGTGCTTTTGCATCATAAATTGTTAATAATAAGGTCAGCAGCAAATTGGCTTAATTGTTATTCAGCCAAAGCCTGAATCAGTTGTAATGAAATTGACTAAGGGGTCATCTTTACTTGAAGTTTTAGTAGTAATGAGACCTAACCTCTGTCTGTCTCTCCAAGGTGAGAAGTAATTTGAATTCACCGATGAAAGTTCTTCTTTGATGCTATCTGATACATCATAAAAATTATAGCAGGCCAGAGGTTTTTTGGGTATTTTTAGGTCTGATTTATGTAATTAGAGATCAAGGTTGTCATTTATTTTACATTTGGCTCATTCATATCACTGATTTGACATGCACAAGTCCTTGAACTAGTATTTGATATGCTTACATTAAACAAAAATCTCATACTTCTTGAATACAAGACACACAAAGACAGCAATAAGAACAAGCAACTGGACAAGATATTTTTATGGCTGTTGTGTTAATGTTTAACCATTGTCCTCTGTCATCCTAAAGGTGAAGGGTCATTACGACCTGATCGTTGAGGCTTGGGATGGTGCGGTGGATCCGCGGCGCTCCCGGTTAACACTGTCCGTTACCGTCCTGGATGTAGACGACAACAGCCCAGTATTCACCCAACAGTCTTACATTGTCAGCCTGCCGGAAAACAACCCCAAGGATACGGTCATACTGCAGCTACAGGTGAGCTGCCTGCTGATGGATGGACGGTTGGAAGGAAATAATTGCCTGAAGTCCAGGATTCAGTATCTAAATATCTAAACAAAGAATTCTACTGTCCCATAAAAGTTTATTTTAGTGTTGAACTGTCAATCAGTTTTTAAGAAAATGTTATGATGTTTTGTTTTGTTTTTTCCAGATGGTAGACATTTGAATCAAACTGACATTTTCAGGGGCTCTTGTTGAATAGGTGAAAGCTATCCTCTGTAAGCTGTGAGTCTCTTGACTGAAACTGTAACAATGAAATCTACTGTAAAATTACCAATAAAAGCCCACTACTGCAATCAAGCAACTAGTGTCACTGCTATAATGCACTTATCAAGGCCTACTGTAGTAACATCACATCCCTAACAAATTAAGCTCATTTCTAATAAAGATGTCCAACCAGCCATCCACAAAAACAACTTCAAACTATTTGGTGTTGTAAAATGGCATGAAATACTTTTTTTTTTAGGAAACCAGGGAACTTGGTGTAGTGTTCTCTGAGCAAGCAAAATTCTTTCACAAGCAATTTGAGTTTGTAGAGAAATGGAAGAGGAAATATTGCTCTGCAACTACACGGTTAGTAGTTTCAGCAGGGGCAGTAAGGTACAGACCACCAGCTGGCCTATAAAGGTTACTACCACAGGCATTTCAGACATAGCAGCTCAGCATGGGCCTAATCAAAATACTACAGTCTGTTTGCAACATCCGCACATGTAGATGCTTGTCCCTCTGGTGAGCATAAAAACATTCAACTTGCCATAAAATTCACAAGGTGATAATATTACTTTCTTTCCCCATCTCTGGGTCTCTTCTCAATCTCCATATCGTCTCTCTCTCCAGGCGATGGACGCTGACCTGGACTCCAACCTAACATACCAGATCAGAGCTGAAGGGCCAGATCAGGAGATCAGCCAGCTGTTTCATGTCGACCCGGTAACAGGAGAGCTGACGGCGGTAAAAGTTTTCGACTATGAAACCCTGAATGACCTCGAGCCTTCATACACATTCACTGTGGAGGCCTTGGATACAGGGGGAACCATGCCTCCTGGTCTGGCCTCTGTCACCGTCAAGATTATGGTGAGTATGTATGTTTGTTTGTTAGTTGGTTTGTGTTTTAATGTTCTCATAAGGATAGAAAAGGGAGCAAAGTAAGAAGTCCTCCAAAGTAAGAAAATGTGTCAGTCCACAAAGAGAAATGGATTTATTTATTTTAATATATCGTAGGGAGGGGTTCGGGTTATGAGTGTTTTATGGTTAGGTGTTACGCTGCACAACTAAATCAAAGTTTTTAGCAGTGCCTTAAACAAGAATCAGCTTTTCCTTACTTTCCTCTTTGAGAATTCTGTGCATTTATAGCCGCAGGAATGAATGAATTCCTGTACTTCTTGGTCATCACAATTGGCATCCTGCAGCTCGATCCACAGAGCACTAACTCAAAGTCCTCATGCAAAGGATGGCCAGGGCAGCCAAGCATGATTTTAGCTTTCTTTCCCACATGCCTGTCAACTGGTCCTGGCAAACCTCGATGATTCTGCTGGCCACTTTCACAAGACTCCCTAACCTGCTCCTATTAGTCATGTCAGTGGCAAACTAGGTTATTATACAAGATAGATAGATAGATAGATAGATAGATAGATAGATAGATAGATAGATATGCTTTACAAATGGCATGATTATTGGCCTCAAAAGTTAATGTACTGTCTTCAGTTCCCACATATCTGTAGCTGTTCACTAATTCGGTGTCTGCGTGCTTAATAACAGTGTGACTCAGAGCAGGAGGTGACCTTCTACAATCTATCACCATGTCCTTGGTCTTTAATACGTTTAGTCCAAGAAAGAACAGAAAATCATCAGCAGGACTGTGACCCACTTCCTCTTCCAGCAGCAGACTTACCATCACCGAATGATCTGCAAACTTTATTAAATGCCTTTTTTTGCGATTGCTACAGCAGTCATTGGTATATAGAAAGTTGAGGAGAGAGGACAGTGGAAAGAGCCAGTGGATGAAGAAAGCTGCTCAGAGAGGGTACCCTTGATCCAAACACACTGCGCCCTGTCTGCCATCCAGCCTTTAATGTTTAAGTCAAATGCAAAATGATACAGTGGCTTCTCAGCAAACAAATGTAGCTGGATAATGTCAAATGCAAATGTGAATTTAATAAAGAGCATGTGTCTTGTGTCTTTGCACATGTTCACACATTAGATGTGTTAATGTTAGTGCATCGTCCTCTACCCTCCTTCCTGTTCTGAATAGATCCTCCACTTTATCCAGACTTTATATTTTTGACCAGTTCCTCATGGGATTTCATTACCGAAGATGTTAAAGCTACTGGCCTGTACCCTTGCGGTGCTCTTTCAGCAACAGCAACAACAGCAGCCTGTTTCCCGAGCCTTGGTGCTCTGTGTTTTATGAACATGAAGTCGAAGATGAAACCAAGTTACTTTGCTTTGTCCTCAACACTCTCCCTGATATATTATCTGATCCTACGCCTTTCAAGTTCAAGATTATTCCCAGCCCCAAATCACTGTTTACAGTCTCAAAGGGCTTTACAAGCCCACAGGTTCACAACAAACAAAACAGGACGACACCCCATGACTTAATCCTTTTAGATGGCGAGAAAAAGCTCCCCCCCAAAAAAACAGGTGTAACAGGAAAAATAAAATGGAAGAAATCTTGATTGGACCACAGAGAGGAGAAGACCCCTTTATGTCCAAACAGGAGTGCAATAGGTACCGACCCTGTCACAATGCAAAAGAAAGGAGGTGATGGAGAGAACTGAAAGAATGAGGGTGAGAGCAAATTGAAACATTTTGTACTGCTTAGTTTTCACAGCAGATTTGAAATTCAACTTCAAATCATTTACTCTTAGCATGTTAGAGGATTTGTACAAGATGAGAAAATACAAGGAAGAACCAAGGACAGATCAAATCCAAGAATGCATGAACATTACCAAAGAATGTTTTACAATTGTAAATTGTACTTTTACAGTTATAAAGCATTGTATCAAAGAGCTCTGGTATTGGATTGGTAGTATTACCCAAAGCCTATAGCGGAATCAGATCGGAGCTGAAAAAAGGTGGATCGGTGCATACTTCTTCTTTTTGCACCTGCTAAGAAGAAACTTAGGGTGTGCAGATACCTAGAATATATTTTCTAGAAACCTTTCCCTGGTGACAAACTCAAGGGTGAAGCTAAAAACCTGAGAGATTAGCTGACTTGCAAGGCTAAAAATTCCTGACACTTAGAGGAAAATGTCAGTGCTACTGTATACTATGACAGTGTACCTGTGTGTGTGTGTGTGTGTGTGTGTGTGTGTGTGTGTGTGTGTGTGTGTGTGTGTGTGTGTGTGTGTGTGTGTGTGTGTGTGTGTGTGTGTGTGTGTGTGTGTGTCTGAATGTGTGCAATGTGTGCACATGCTTGTGTCTACAAACACGGTCCTGCCTGCCTGTG
>OMLB01034503.1:0-15698 GCA_900302555.1 Myripristis jacobus | reverse complement strand
AAAACAACATGAATACTTGCCAGGGTTTGGAGGTGGTGGGGTTGTTGTGTGTGTGTGTGTGTGTATGCGTGCGTGTGTTCGTGTGTTTAATTCAATGCCTGCATGTGTAAAAGCCCTGAAAAGGGGGTAACTGTATGAATGTGCAGGAGTAAGATTTCCTTGATTCGTTTAAGTGATGACTGAATTCTTAATACAACATACAAATAATATACGTGATGCAATATGCACAGTTCTATTCGATTAAGCATTTCGAAC
Organism: Myripristis jacobus; assembly: GCA_900302555.1. Lineage (NCBI taxonomy): Eukaryota > Metazoa > Chordata > Actinopteri > Holocentriformes > Holocentridae > Myripristis > Myripristis jacobus. The sequence continues at coordinate 15,443 of OMLB01034503.1, read as the reverse complement.
AGTAATAGACTATACAAAAATATTATAGAAAACATACATCAAACTAAATGAATATACTCCTGTTTAGCACTAGCACTTGCATTAATATTGCAACTTTCTAATATTGGTAATTAAATGAAATGTATTCACATAACCAATAAAAAAAGCTTATAAAATAAACTGAAATAAGCTCAGCACATTGCTATTGTACTTATAACACCAACCCATAATTTATAACATATTTAACAATTTATAACATACAATGCACTTAATTAGTAGCACATTTTTTGGCAACCATACACAGAGGATAGTCTATAAACTATAGTGCCAGCCGTATGGTTTCTCCATAGCACTACTCCATAGAAGACAGTAGCATTACACAAGGTTAGCAAGCTAGCTGATTCGTCATGTAATTAACTCATTTCTTCATAATCCACAGGCGTACCGTAATGCAAATACTTTCATGAGCACATATACACATTCATCGTTCGTTAACATAAACTGTTCATATGAGGGACGCATACCTGAAAAGGGGTTGATTGTGTATGAAAGATGCACGTAAACAAACTTTTCTCAAGTCGTGTATGTAATGACAGAGGGGAGAAAGTACAGTGTCCCTTAGCGTAGCTCTTCAACCCTAGGCTCCCCCTGCTGGAGCCCTCTGGTACTACCACTACTCCTGGTACCTTGTCAGCATAAGGAAACAGAAATTACTGTACTCAAACTGCTGCAACTGAAAACAATTATTTTAAACATAAGATAAATTATAACATGGAAATGCTCAGGTATCAGTGTGTGAAAAATACTGTATATTAGGCCATTCAGTGCCCTGCCACTGAATATAGCTTAATGCTGGTAATGCATATTATTCCATCTGTCACACATGCGAACAACTGATTGAACTTGATCCGTAAAATAACTTTGAAGCCAAGATTTACCAGTGTAAGACGAGCAGAGAAGTTGATCAGTTTGATCACTTGAGCGTGGAGCAGAGGTAATGATGAGTGCAGAAAAGGGCACAGGAGCAAACAAGCACAGAGTGAAGAAATCTGGTGCATGCTGACTCGTCATTCACAATTCTCTCTGTAATTATTTCTCTTTGTCCTTAATCGGATCCATACTTCATGCTTCCTCATGCTTTTAACTCACACCTTCGCCTCTCTTCCCAAGCTCTTTGTTCTGCCTTTGGTCCCCCTCCCTCCCTCTTCTCTGCTTCTCTGTATCTGTTGTTTCACCTCCCACCCATTACCAGCTCTCAGCAGGATCCAGCCATCACATTGATCAGAAGGACGCCATGCGCAACTACATGATTCCTCCATATTTTCTTCAATTTCTGCAACCGGGGGGAGATGACTCTGAAATTGTGACTACATCACTGCAGTGAGTGCCTGTTAATGAAACTGCCTGAATTTGTCAGTCGACACACGGCCACAAAAAATGCAATACACTTCGCTAATGACTCTGATGTTCGCTGAGCCCACAACTGCTTTGTGTTATTATCGATCCTGTCACCAATCTGAAAATCATACAGCACCTTCAGTACATTTTTTCCCCCAGAGACACCTGCTGATTTACAAAATTGGATAATTATAAGGAAAATGAGTGAGCAGTAGTTGGCTTGGAAACAGCATTATTTCTGATGGGACCTATTAAATAACAGAACACTTAATCGTTTCACTCATTTGTGTGCACATCAGCTCTGAGACTGCTACCGATCCTTTTAACTATATTGTTTTTATGTACAGAGAGGTCTTTAACCATAATGGAAGTGAGTTTTCTTTATGTGTATGATTCATTTATGTGAGTGCATTTGCATGTGCACATGAAAGTTTGTTGCTTTTCATGAATGACTCTTTTCATTATAGGGCTGCTTAAATGACAGACATCCAGCTACTCTCTTAGTGTGACTGTTGAAGTCAATGCCACAAAATGATATACACCTCATTTAGTACATTCAAGGGCAAACAGGAGTTTCAGTCCATTTCTGTTAGCCAGTTGTTCCACGCCTCTCCACTCTCAGGGGTTTTGTTATGGGAAAGCACAAAAACTGAAGGCCAACGAATACACAATTTTGCGAGTGAACTAGCTAGTTGTTTCCAAAAGTTGAGGTAAGCATGGCTGCAGAGAGGGATGCCACGGTTAAACACATAACGGAGGACAACATTGTCAACATTTTATCACAAGCCACAACACAAGATGATCAACTGAGTTTTCCATGTGTATTTGTTTACAATTAGAGTTTCACAGACAAAGCGAGTATGTTAGACCCGAGTGACTGTTGGAAAAAAGTAGTATTTTCCCAGACATTTTGCATAATCTTAATATTAACTGTTTAATTTATTTCATGTTTACAAGGCTCCAGTCTTCACATACAGATTTTGAAGCTGCCTCCACAGCAGTACAAAATACCTTTTTTAAATCATTTTTCTCCACTGATCAAAAGCTTCACCAGTATGAATACAGTGTCTCCTTTAAGCTATGAGTTTTTTCCTCTCAAACTTACAATCATATTTTTGTTTCTTTGGTCTCCCAAACTCAGTTGTCTCTGAAACCCCCCTTCTTCATAAGAAAATTGTGTGTTACATTGCATCAACCCTAAGCCATAGTCATAGTCAGGACATGTCTCTTCATTGCATTCAATCTGGGTTCAGAAAACATCACTCATCTGAGTCTGATAACTTCATCAAGCCGATCAAATACATTTTGGAGAAAAATGGTGTTATAGGAGCAGTGTTTTCAAATCTACGCAAGCCTTTCGAAACTGGAAAATGTTCTTTTCAAAGATGAAATCTTTCTTCATCATTAGACTGGTGTCCCTCAGGGATCATGTTTGGGACACTGTTGGCACATATACGAACATCAGCTCAGTACTTCTGACTGGCTTACACAATCCTGTCTCACCACAAATGTCAGCAATATCAAATTGTTATCTAAAGAAAAAGGAGGCTCATCAGCCTGGTATACTGATTAAGCATGAAAGGCTCTAATTTGAATCACATTTTAAGTATCACTACTGCAAAATCATATCAAAATAAAATATTCTGAAAAATATAATCTTTCATAATTTTTAATTAACTTTACCAATATTTGGTAAAATTGACTGTGACTATGACATTTTCTGATGTACAAAATTAATCTTGCTTCTCCATCAGTGAACTTGAACTGAAAGATATGGGTTCCTGTCTTACACCTGGCACAAAGCAGCGCCAGTGTCTTTGCTAGTTTCCACTCCGTGCAGTAATCACTTTCCCATCCAGGGCCCACATTGTTGATATAGCAAATGCACTTGTGCCCATCTGTGCATTGCCCATGGGCATGATGGTCTTAAAAATAGGTGTGGTCAAGCGTATTATTGGTGCATTGCTATCTTGGGTCAGTTGAAAGTCACCAGGTTTGAAGTCAGTGGCGCAGTTTTCAGTGTTAACTTAAGGACACATTATAATGATAGTAATGCGTGCTTACATGGGCGGGTGCCAACACACGTACACTCTGGTTGTTACACACACAGGGGTTGTTGCTTCACCTCAAGGAGCTTTGACAAAATCCTGCTGTTCGAGAAGATCCATTTCTTCTGCAGAGAAGCCTTCCTTCTAACCTGGCAAATACACCATTACAATAGTAATCCACCAAGGTGAAAGCACACCTGACTTTTAAAGGGAACGGGAGATAGCACAATTGGTTTATTGCATGCTACTCTCAAAACACACTTATGATTAATTAAGGGAACAAGTAGAACTCTTTTGACCCATGTGTCTGGTGTAGTGTCCCTTGTTTTTCGCTGTTAAAATAGAAAAAATGGACTAGGACACACCTTAAATGCACTTGCACCATGTTCTTCAGACTGCATGCCTACGATTGTTAAAAATAGAGCCCTTTATGTCACTGTACAGTGTACAACTGTATAGTTGCTTCCACTAGGAGCAGTTTTGCAGTGCAACCACAGAAATTGAATGAATTGACACTGTATAGGGAATTCTGCAGTTGCTAATGGGCCAGCCATCTTTGGGGAAGTGATTGAATAACTTTCAGCCTAAATTAGATTTGGGTTGATCAGAGGTTGCTATATTCATTGTTTATTAGAAAAGTATTTACAGAGCAGCATCAGAGTTGAGCTTTAAATCAATGTTTTTGATCACAAGAGTATTAGAGCCATTTCAGGCAGGCAAGGTACCGGCCCGACTTGCAAAATGGGGTAGGTGACAGTGGATATCAGCAAAGTAACAGCAATTCTGCTTGAGTGAGATGTTGAATTATTCTTTCCACCCTTGTCTATCAGTTGTAATGGAAGTTCAGTTTCCTGAGATGAAAGTTGTGAGGGGGGAGTCCAAAATAAACAATTAAATTAAACTAAAAATAAATGTACTAGATTATACATGGCTCATGCATCAAAATAAATAAATAAATAAATACCAAGTTAAAGTGTTGCTGTTGCTTAGCTATTGCATTCCTTCTGTAAAAATGGCTGATTGACATTACATCCATGACCCCAGCATAACGTGAGAGCTGTGGAGCCAGAACACAAACTGTGTTGGGGCCAGTAGACATGGGCCTTTACAGTGACTAGTGGTGCATGTGCGGATGTTGCACAGCCACACAAATAGATTGACAGAATGTCACTACAAATGAGACCATCATAGTTTTTGCTTGAATCCATCCCTGACACTGAAGAACAGGGATCAGTTTGTGCTTCATAACAAAGTTTCAATGCACTCATGGACAAGGCATTTTAGAAACATTCTTTAACACAAACAAGAAGAAAACCTGGCAAAGGAAGAAGATGCCAGCTGGACCAAGAGTGCAAAAGAACTGCAAGTGTGCTATAGATCACTTCAACTGGCAAACTTTGCCAGCTTTAAATTCATGATACATAAATCAGAGATAGTCTCTATAGGGAGATATTCCACCTATCAGGAGAGCTGCGGCCACCTCCAGGGGTTGACTTAGAGCACATTGGTGATAATTTCTAGATGGTTAAGAAGATACAAATTTCAATGTTCTTAGATTAAAGAAATCTGGAACCATTGGGGAAAAAGTGTTTGATTTCCTCTGGTACACAGTCAACACCATAACAACCATCCATTTCATGTCAGCTTATAATTATGTCTTCATTATAAATATTGAGCCATGTAACAATAGTAGTCCAGTTACTCGTAGATATTTGGAATCAAACATACTGATTAATTTATAACTTTTAGCCCCACTGACCACCATACAGGCTATTCTGCTCAATTTGGCAAGTGCCCTTGATGCCCAAAAGACTGTATTGCACTCTTTTTTTTCTTTCTGTCTCACAGCAATCAATGTCAGTGGTTTGGCTTTCTCTGTCTATAGGCAATGTCATAACTGTTGGCAATAATATGCTTATTTATGCAACAGTTAGTTCGGGTGGAGTGATTTGTTTGGACAAGAGGCATTCCGTGAGTGCTGAGATACAATACAACAGCACTCTGACATTTTGCTGTGTCACTCTGCTTTACTAGCGCTCTGTAAGTGTAAACAGAGCGTTCAATTCAAAGAATAACATTAGAGTTAATTATGAATGGTGATCAGAGGAGGATAGGTGGGAGAAAAGAAGATTGTATAAGGCTGCTTTATGTGTTTTTTTGCCCCAATTGTTGGCTGTAAGGCAGTGCCAGATTATAGTTACTTATTATTGTTGCTGTTGTTGTTGTTGTTTATTTATTTATTTATTTACTTTTTGTTCCAAGAAAGTATAGTGAGTGTGATGATGATGATGATGATGATGATGTGTGTGTGTGTGTGTGTGATGTGATGATGTGTGTGTGTGTGTGTGTGTGTCATTGTGGATATTGGAAGTCTATTGTTGACAGATTGTTGTTTGAATTTTGTCTAGCTCAAAAGATGTTATCAGCAATGTTTTTAGAAGGCATCATTCCCATTTTGATGATAATTTGGTTGCACATATCCCCAAGGTATACATATTACGGGTGGAAATTGGTTACTATGTACAAATCAGTGTGATATGGTAATCAATCATGGCTGTTTTTTCCTCTTCCTTTTTCCATTTTGGACAAAGCTAAACCTTTAAAATTATTAAATCTCTGGCTAAATGGGTATATGAATCATAGCTGTTGAGCAAAGTTTTTTTTTTTTTTGGTTGTTTCATGTGGTTACTTTCCTCTGTGTTTATTATAGGGCACTTACATAAATTTATATGTGAGGCACAGAGATAGTATTTTAGGTCAGATTTAAGGCTTACCACCTTCTCTTGGAGATTTCCCACAGGAAATCTACAAGTGACACGAGGAATCCAGTTTCCAGCACTTCATTATTACAAGCATACAGTCTACCATAGCCCCAGGATATAAGGTATAGCCAGTGTAAAACAAGACACTTCATTCAAAATGCATTCTCACCAATATTGTACATGACTGTCGGTGTGATGTTCTTAAATCACAGGCACATCTATCACATTGTAAATTATTTACATCCTTAGCAGTGTATCTTTGTTAAAAGAAAATGACACATTGTATTGAGCATGGTACATAAAGATATGACAGCTCTTAGCCAGAAATAACAAGTCTCTGTGATCAGTTTTTTTTTTTTTCGTTATCACCGAGTGAAGGAGATTCAAGAATAATAGACGGTATGCATTGAAATTTTGCTCAAATTCTGATTGTAAGTTTGAGTCAACCCCATTTGAGCCTCACAAACTGGGCATGATCTAACAGGACTGCTGAGCAGCGCTGGTCACAAGTATTAACATTCTTGTGCAGACAGATGAGCTGCAGACCAACATCCCACTGCATGGCGCCCTGGAGAGGCCACGTAAACATTAGGAAGAGGACACTAATGAGTGTTCTAAGGGTGCATAGACTTTACTGGTGTCAATACGCTGATTTGGATCAAGTCATTGAATTCATTGTGAATCAATTGCAAGGCCATGGCAGATTGCTTGGCAATGTTTGGCCCTGAAGGAGATTCTTTAGTCTCACATTGTGCTGTCTGATTAGGTTTAACTGAAATGAAGACAGTATTGATTTCATTTCTGGGCAACCTGGAGGCAGTAACATTGACTTTTTAAACAGAATAAAAACATGATATTTCATATAAAGAAGTACTTCACCGGTTTAAGAGAAACATGTACAAGAAATCTGGGGAGCAAAATTATTTTCTGTACTGACACATGTATCGCACAGTAGTAGTGGAAGACATTTAAATCTACTTGTATCTACTTGTAAATATTTTAACATATAACATAGGTACAAGTGGTGAGTGGCACACTGGACAACACAGTTAATATCCGAAAGTTAGGACAGTCATAAAAAAGCCTATGCAAAATTCAAGTGCTATAGCCGATCCAAGCAGTAGTTAGGCTAAAGGCAGCTAAATGCCTGCATAACGATGGGTGATTGAGAGTCTCCAGTCCTCCTGAATGAAATGCCTTTGGACTGTTGGTGGAAGCTGGAGTGCCTGGAGGACACCCATGCAAACGCAGCTTTGGAATTAGCATCCAGACTCATGCACCAGATTGTGGGCCTGGACCTTTCTGACAGGCCTTGCCTGCAGTAGTGTGTTTTGAAAGCACACGCATGGTACAACATAATCTACTGGGTAAGCGACATCAAATAACAGACACAGATTTGTCAAAATTCCACATGCTGGCACTGAAACTCCACTGAAATTGTGAGAAATAATTTCAGTCAAAGAATCAAATTCTTATTCAGTCAGAAGTATTTGGGAGCACAAATTTGGATGGGAACTTCTGGGACAGTAACACAGTCATGGATTTTGGTGATTTACACCAAAATTCAATCCCAAAGCAAAATTTATTTCTAGCCCTGCAGTTTTTCTTGACAGCTGAATTTATCCTCCTTGTGCATACTTATTCTCTCTTTGACTTTAAAAGTGATTCTCCATTTGTCTGACTGGCTGGTGATAAAGCACGATTAAAGTGAGTTTTAACAGAGCATGCAGACTCTGACAGTCCTCTTGGTCTTGGCTCACTCCTACCCAATCAACTCATTAATCCAGTGCTGGCTGACACAAAAAATGAAATAAATCTGAAATAGCAAATGTAAGTGAAATAGCAAATGTAACTAATATTTAAACAAGCTTGTGTTCCAACGGGTGGTGGCAGTCAACCACCCGTTGGAACACAAGCTCTGAGTGATCAGAACCCTGCAACACCGGGCAGAGAACATACCATCGAGTGCACAGTCTCAGGAAAAGGAGAAGAAACACCTGAGGAATGCACTGCAAGCTTGTGGATATCCTAGTTGGACTTTTGTGAAAACAACCACAAGAACCAGGCAGAAAGATAATGCCACTGAAGGGGAGGAAAAGGAGCCCAGATGCAACAACATCGTCTTGCCTTATGTGGCTGGAGTATCGGAGAAACTCAGGAGGATCTTTAACAAACACGGCATCCCTGTGTTTTTCAAACCCAGCAACACATTAAGGCAGAAACTGGTCCACCTGAAAGACCACACACCAAAACAAAAGAGAAGCAACCTGGTGTATGCAGTCCAATGCAGCGAGGACTGCACAAAATTATACATTGGAGAAACTAAGCAACCATTATACAGACGCATGGCCCAACAGAGGAAGCCAAACTCCTCAGCCCAGGACTCTGCAGTTTACTTACACCTGAAAGACATGGGGCACACTTCTGAAGACCACAATGTACATATTTTGGACAAGGAGGACAGGTGGTTTGAAAGAGGAGTGAAGGAGGCCATCTATGTCAAAGTAGAGAAGCCATCACTCAACAGAGGAGGGGGCCTCAGACACCACCTACCCCCCTTCTACAACACGGTCCTTTCATCTCTCCCCAGGAGATTGAAACACCCATCACCTTTGACCTCATGGGACAACGATCGACCACACTTGACCAACAGGTGACCCCAACGACTCTTGATGATGATCATAAACACCTAGGGGCACTTTCAAAGAGGTTAAAAACCTGGGAGTTCTTGCCAGTCAACCAGAACTGAAGAAGCTTCTTGGAGGAGAAGCGAAATGTCTTCTGAAATCTATTATCAAGTCCAGTTGACTTTGCTCTACTCTACCTACATATCATGACCTGGATGACTGAGAATCTTCACAGACACGATTCTTTAGGGTAAATGTAAAACAGCTTGGCATTTTGATACACAGTGCAGACAATACAAGTTATGCATGCGTCTACATGTATTCTATGTGTTCATATGAGCTTGTGCTGAGAGTCTACCATCTCAACAATGCAATGAAAGTACTAAATGAAGTGACACATACCAATGGATATACGATAGAAAATAAAGTCAAGATAGTTAAGACACAAATGAAATGTAGGGAGGCAATAATCACACTGGAAACGGAAACTGGTAAAACTCCATATTGGAGAGGAAATGCAAAAATTTACATTTATTTTCTCTTAAAAAAGAGGATATGAAGACATTATGTATATATCACTCAAGCAAAACCTTTTCTTCCTGTATACTGTATGTTATGCAGTTCTGTTAGCAACTCACATAGAAAAAGGGATCAAGGCATTATGTGCATTATGCAAAACTATGTGACTCTTCTCTCCTTCAGTTTTGGGTTAATTTATGGCATTTGCAGTGCTATTCAAAGAATAGAGGGATTAATTAGCAGCAAAAAGTTGTTAGCTCTCCATGTTTTCTTCTCTGTCAAAGAACGCCATCTGTACTGCCTTCCTGATTAATGAGCAGGTGGACTAGGAAGCATTTTCATCATGGTGTGCATTGAGGCAAACAAAACAGAGATGTGAATTTGCTATTCCCAGAATACTAAAACAATATCAAGTGAAAATTCCTCCTGCACTTGTGACGAAATGTCAATAGAAACATCATTTCCATTCAGTTTTTATGTGGGAACTTATAGAAATAAGCTTTTATGGGACAAATAGAGTACATATTGTATATGGAAAAGTTTTCCTGATGCATAGGCTTGTTGACAATCAACTATAAGGTTGTGCATGATTGATTAAAATACTTTTGTTATTTTTAATTGAGCAGCAACCAAAAATTCCACCAAACAGAATTCTATGGAGCCCCACAAGGGCCCACAGAAAAAATGCCATGTGTAAATCTGCATTCTGGCTTTAGAAAGCTGTGGGCATGTTACAAAGTATGCTTGTGAATTCATAGTCTCTACCTTTAGATTAGGAATCCATGGCCACCAATTTGCCCTTGAAATCTGAGAGCACAGTTTGTAAACCATGTGTACAGATTTCTAAACTAAAAGTACAGATATACTCATGGCTTTTTTTTTTATTTTCTCAGTATGATGGCTCTGTAGAATTCTCACATATTTCTTGTAAAGTTGAAGAGTCTGATGTGTGAAAATAATCTCCCACAGTCACAGAAACAGACCAAAAGAGGCCAAGACTGTGATTTGTGATGTCCTCAAGGAAAAAGCCAGAGCTGCTAAACAGATAATGAATGAGAATTCAATTTGTAAAATCAGAATCATTACCTCCAGCTTTACAGCTGGTTTGTCAGGAGTTAGTATGATTTGGGTTGCCCATTATTTCCTATAGAACAGTGTAATTGAATAAATAACATGCAATCAGTCCAGGCGCTGATACAAATTCAAGACACTTTGCAGAATGTTTTCCATCGACAAATATGATTACTGGTAGTGAAAGAAAAAAAACACCTAGAAAGTATCGTATAGTCTGACTAGAGCCATAGTATTCAAATAAAAATTACTATGTGCTCTCTAGTATTCACAGTGATAGAAAGTCTTAAATTGAGTTGTTTCAAAAGCTCTTTGTCTATAGACGTCAATAGATCTCTCTGTGTATAGGTATATTTGGAGATATGGGGCTAAGTATGATGGACAAAACATTTTATTTTAGAATTACACAGCCCTTTCATTCGTGTCTTACTGTTTCCCTAGGCTACTCTGTGCTGTTTTGTCCTTTTGTGCTTTAGAGTGTTGATTTGGACTTGTTTAACAGACTGTGACAGTGGAGGAGGAAGGAATATACTGTCCATGCAATTCCAGCTGTTAGATAGTGCTGCCGAACTTGGTTTCTTGCTGATCCTTGCTTCTAACTGGTGCTGTGAGGTTAATTGCTAAACCATTAGCACCCGGGCGCCCTGGTAGTTCACCTGGTAGTGTGTGTACCACTTGTTAAGGCTGAGTCGTGATCGCAGGGTCCTGGGTTTGAATCCCACCTTAGGCCATTTGCTGCATGTCATCCCCTCTCTCTCCACTGCCTTTCCTGTTTCTCTCCACTGCGAGTAGATGGCAGGGATTTCACAATCTCCTAGATTGTCTTGGCTTGTCCATTGGTGAAGGTGCATAGGATCAAATGCTATTGAATTCTGACACTCTCCAGGAAGATTTTAAGACACTGATAAACACATTCGTGGACTCAAACAAACAATCTATTATCTCTTGCCCACTACCCCCTCCTTGGTTCATCAGCTTGCCTAAAAGGCTACTACTTCTGTCAGGGTTATCCATTTATTTTCACAGCTTTGTGGAACAGACAAGAGCTTTTGAAACTTGATGTCATTCACCCCAACAAGGCAGGCTAAAATCGGCTCTCTCTAAACACGGGACTCACTTTGAACCCCATGAAAAAAGTTTCTGTTAGTGCAGGGTGAACAAGAATGACAAATCATTTTGACCAAATCATTCTCAAGATAATTTTGCTTAATTTTTAAATGTTACAGAAGTGGAAATCACTGAATTAACAACGTGTGCTCTTCTATCAGGATGCTGGCTGTTGGTGATCAGACTGGGATCTGAGAAGCAGTGAGATCGAAGTCGGCATCCAACAGCAGCTTCTTGTAGTGGGCACTGTCTGCCACTGACACACCTAAGCACAGACACTCATACAAACAACACACGGGGAGGAAAACACAGGAGCATAGAGTCCAACTGGATAATCAATACCATGATTGTCCTCTGGCAAGAGAACCACACCTGCACAATAAACACTGGAATCTACCTCTCATTTAAAGGGACAGGCAAAATCAGGTGCAGCCAGCACAGGCGCGCTGCAGAGAAGCACTTTAGCTGAATCAAATGACTTCCAGTACTCAGAAGTCCATGCAAAAGATTTGGAGGGACTTGCCAAACTAGTTAGGGGTGCAACTACACTTGCCAAATTCTCACAGAACCTTTGGTAATGGCTGCACATACCCAGAAAACAGCAGAGCTGGCACAGCAAAGTCAAGCATGGCCTGAACTTTGGCTGATGTGGGATGCACCTGCCCCTGCCGCTCCCCCAAACAAGTGATTACAGCCCGACCAAACTCACATTTAGCTAAATGTCATGCTTCAGTGTCATCTAGATAAGTCTCACAATTTTTAACACCAGAGACAACCGTGTTCATTAACTGTTGGGAAATTACTGGGGAATTTCTTAAGTCAAAAGACATAACTATGTTTTGGAGAAAAGGATCAGGCATGACAAAAGCTGAGAATTCAGAATGGGTGTAAGGGGGAACCTGCCACTAACCCTTCAAAGGGTCAAATAGGGTGACATACTTTGCTTATCCAACACAATCTACACTGTCATCCATATGAGGGAGAGGGTATAAGTCTGGCTTTGTTGCAGTGTTTATTTTGTGGTGATCATTACAGTAACAAAGAATTTGGTCAGATTTTGGGACCAGAGGCGAGGGTGAACTCAATGCACTGGAACTTGGCACAGAAGATGCTTAACCTTCTTCAGCGTTATAGCTGGTTTTGTAGGATTGATGCAATTTGTGTTTGACATAGAGACCACAGTTTGGTGGAATTTTCTGGACCAAAATATTGTTTCAGCATGTTAACAAGATACACATTGGTCTTTCTTTTCCTATCGGGCATTTTAATAATACAGTCTGTGTCACTGAGTTTGAGCTTGATTTTGTATGGACCACAGAACTTTACCTGGAGACTCAAACCAACAACAGGTGACAAGACAAAAACACGGTCATCTTGTTAAAAATTATGCAAGAAAGTTTTCTTATTATATCATCTTTTTCATTTTAGTGTATACCACAGAAATGGAGCTACAAGCCAGCTCACAAGCAATGTGCAACCTCTTCCTGAAGGAACTCACATAGTCTAAAATACCGCGCACTGCATGGGGCTCGGTTAGTCTGCAAGCCACCTTGCAGCAAACACAGCAGACCGTACACAGTGTGCCCCAAAACCAGCCAGACTAAACAGTATTTACAAAGCATAGCTCTAATGAAATTTCTCCAGTATGCTCTGGCTCTCCAGGTGATACACTGGTGGAGATCTGGGGCCTCATTTATAACCATTGCCTACAAATATAGCAAGGTCTGAAAAACGCATATGGCACTTCCCTGCAAAAGTTGGGATCTTTAAAAACAAACTTGATAGGAAAATGTGCCCACCTGTACTGAAAGTCTATGAAACTCGTTTTCATCATATGAAAATGAAATTGTTCATGAGAATTGAAAATGTGTGTTCCATTAATGTCCAAGTCATACTTGGTTCTGACAAATGTGGTGGCATGATGGCCCGGATGAATCTTTTATCCTGATGCATAGCAGCATAAGGGACAGGCTACAGGCTGAAACTGTGCATGATGGCTAGCTTTGTGATGAGTTAATGAGAAACATATAGTAGAAGTTGTAACCATTCAAGCCTGATGTATAATTACTCTCTGTTATAACTTTCAGGTAACAGTGGCTACCCCCTCAGGTGCTGGCTCTGCACCCCATTCCCAAACCTGCAGAGTGCAGAGGGAATGCTCTATAATGATGCCCACACTCATGCATGCTGTGTTGTGGAGCGTGAATCAGCCTCCTAAAATGCAGATGAAGGTGTGTTGATGCCTCAGATGGCAGACTTTTATATAAACCAAAAAGGTCCACCAGATTGTCAAGGCATGTGCCGTTCTCCACAACATGGCACAGAGGATTAGCCCTCCTCTCCCTCATGGCCTCCTTCCCCCCCAGCATGAGGACCCACTGCCTGCTTCCTGACAGGCAGGCCATGCACTGATAGTGAAGATCTGTGTGTATGTAATGCAGCGTATGTGAGAAGACAAGACAGCAGTAAAGGTTAATTTTTTAACGAGACCTTTTAATGTTGCTGACAGCACAGCTCTTATTTGTTTCAATTTGTCTGCTACAACATTAATGTTGTAATAGACGATGGTATGTTGGTATGTTTTTGTGTCTGTAGGATAGCATCACTTCTAGAGGTGCCATGTGAATAGGACGCACTGCTGCTGGGCGGGAGTCTGGACAGCAGTCCACAGCTACACCCCCCTCGCCAGGACCCTCCTCGCTGGGGACCTCCATGCCAGGAAGCGCCTGACGATCTACCGTGCCCAACTCTGGAAACAGAACAAAAGGACACAACACATTAGCCTGCTGTGATTTTTCACGTCTCCATGTTTCATGCTTTCACATGTCTCCAATCGTTTTTACAGCCATGTAATAAAAGATAAAACAGTGTTTTACCGGGTTCATCTGCCGTCTCAGCCACCGTCAGTGTCTCCCTCCCTCACCGATACTATGCCACACACACTTATTCCTCCAAGTGCCTCCTCCTCTCTGCCACACTCATCGCATTAACTGCAGCAGCAACATGATGCCACTTTCTCTCATTTATGACTTCACCGCTGTGGCCACCAAACAATATGCTCTCTCTAGCATCCACCTCACCCACACTATTACAGGACTGTCACATGTGAAATATGCCTTTTCACATGTGGAAATTTGAATTTCACATGTGAATTTACCATTTTCACATGTGATTGGCTTTTGAACTAAAAATTCCACATTTGAAAACAACATGGAATCACATGAGATTTGCCTCTTCACATGTGAATTCCACATTATCACATGTGACTAGTTTCTTTACATATAAACTATAATTTTCACATGTGAAAACAACACATTTGACATGAAATCACATGTGATATGTCCATCTTCACATGTGAATTCCACACTTTCACATGTGAACGCTTATTCACTTCTGGAATACAATTTACACATGTTACTTGATGTGGAGGTAGACCAGCGTAACCATAGAGCTCAACATAGCCCACTTTCAATTTCTTAATATGAATACATTCCAACAATTTTCTGGCAAGACCTGAAATAATCTTTTACTTTTGAAATACAAATTACAAATGTAATTTGTTACAGGTTGCCAGTTACCCTTTTGAAAATGTAATAAGTAACTATTCTAATTACGTCATCAATGAAATGTAACATTTGATTATTTCTTGATTGTATTTCTAACAAATGTTTTAAAGTGGGCATTAAAGATGAAAAGTCCTACATTTTACTTGAATTAAGGTTGGGATGTTTTATTGTTTTTTTAAGCATGACCACCAAAACAAATACAGTTATATCCATATAAGTTTTTACTAAGAGGAATATATTTGCATGTAACCCCTTTGTAAACACCAATTTGATTAGTTAGTGTATCTTAATTAGGCCTATGTATTTTTTATCAGTAACTGTAATAGATTAAAATTACATTTATTTTCTAAATTAATTATGTGACCG